>VZTV01012170.1:0-10183 GCA_013400875.1 Anhinga rufa | reverse complement strand
CCAACTTGTGCCCTTGCCCCTTGAGGTTTCTGTCCCCAGTGCAGGTTTCTGTGTTTAACCCTTTTTTGGATGATGGAATTTGACCCCACATCAGCCATCCAGCAAGGGCATCTGTATCCCCCCAAGCTGCAGGATACAGAACAAGGGATTCGGGTTGTCTCCATTTCGTGTGTTCCTCCTGCTCCATTTTATCCCCCGTATACTGGGAGAGGAACCACACAGATCGTCCATATGCTGGATCCAGAGCAGTGTGTATGCTCCTGGCAAATGAGAATATCTCTCCCTTTAAAAACCAGTGTCTTGAGAAATACGGCTGAGTAAAGCCGCTGTGGAAAAGCGAAGCAAAGCTGAAATATTTGCTTCTGCCTCTGTATCAAAGACTCAGCTTTAATGCAACAGCAAAAAGTCCACTCTCCCACACTGACTACAATTATATTTTCATTTGTCCTGACTCGTCTGTGACCTGCTCTTGCTTAATGTGAAGTTAGTGTGGTGAAAAATCGATAAAGCTGTATGAGAGTGGCTTTTGCCTGTGTTTTTTTCTTTTTTTTTTTTTTCCTTGCAGGGAATTCATTAACTCCTAACACTGCTGCCTTCCACCTGAAACACCTCTAATCCACCATCTCTCCTGATAGCTTTTCTCATAATAACTGTGTCCTGTTCAGTCTGTGGCTCTTTGATCAGCAGTTGCTTGGGAGGGGTCCTCTAATTCTTTGATCTTTTTCATTTCAAGCAATTTTTTTAATGGTAATTCTTTTTGGCAGGCAATCTTTCTAGTCCAGCGTCCTCTGTCTAACCCAGTGATTTAGGGGAAGGTGGAAGAAACCCAGCTGAGGGATAAAACATCTTGTGATAATGTTTCCTCTACATACCTGTATTTACAATCTGCGTCATACCACAAACCTGGAGCCCCTTACAGAGTGATTAGATACTTTTTAAGTTCATCTGCAGCACTTCTGGTTCTCCTAGCAGACTGTTTTAATGCCCAGACATGTTTTTGTTTAAGCTTCTGATGCCAATCAAACCTGCTGCAGTGATTGCCACAGCGATTTTTGTTGCATCCATTAATGGAGAAAAGGATTATTATCCCATTAGCTGGGGGGAAAGGTGGCCTAGGAGGAAAAGGAAGTAACAGATTTAAATCAAAAAGAGGCATAGATGCTTTAGAAGAGGAGGAGAAAATTTGCTGAGAATTTATCACTAAGCTCTTAGTCACCAAATTATTTATCTGTGCCTCATTTTCCCTGTCTGTAAAACAGGATAATTGTACAAGCTTTTTAAAAGTTTTGAGACTTGAGTACGAACATCTCATTAAAAATCTAGACAGCGCACTAATTATTGCTGCCATGAAATAAGACACACATCATATAACAGCAATAAGCAGAACTTAAAATGGAAGACTCAGAATTCTGAAAATTTTTCCAAAAGAGTCTTCTTCAGAAACTCTGTTTTGTAGATTTGTATTTTAATATTTATTCCTGTTTTAATTTTTACAAAACCTGTTTTTAAAATATTGACGTTTCCCACAAACCAAAATTTTGATGCTTCAACCCAGTCTAATAATAACACTGGCATTACTCTGAGTGGGGACATGAGGATAAATAGTCTAATAAATAGAATGTACTCTGTCACTCCAGTGATAGGGGCCAGAAGAGTATTTAAAACAAACAGACTTTTATAACAGTGTGATGTTGCTGAATTTAGCTCTTCTCATGCTCCCAGTGCACAGAGGCCCAGATTCAACCCACCTGCTTTCAAGCACTGAAATGAAGTACCTACATTATGGGGCTATTCGGCTTCCATCAATGAATGATGAGTGCCTTCCAGGGACAGTTCACCTCATTGGTGGCCTGACTTGCCATCTGGAGGTCCCTGTTTCTCATTATTGATTTCAGCAGGACTAGACTAAACACTGGTGGTAAGAGCCTACATTTGGACAGGATGGGTGTAAACTTCAGCTTGGTTAAAAAAGCATCACTCAGACACGAATCAACTGCTCTCTAACTTACAAATAACAGTGTTGATAGCGGCACAGACTACTTATGGGCTGAAGTTGGTCTTGGTAATAGTTTGCCTTGGCTTCCTAGCAGATGGGTCATTAATGTGATTGATACTGATATCACATCACCAGAGCTAACTTAGCTGGCCTATTAAAACTAATTGCTGGTCAGGATGAGCCAGAAACAATTAGCCAGAGACACTGATCGTGTCAGAGGGGGCTTATCCTTCTATCAGCTCAAAAGACATCATGGCTTTCAACTCTTCTGGCACCTTGGTTGAGTGGCAGCCAAACTGAAGGCTGGGCAAAGAACTTAGAGGCAATTCAGCATAAATAATAAAGTCAGATGAGCAAGCTGGTTAAATCTGGCCATATTTATTTAGTTAATTTTCTCCCTCACTAGACTGGGCTGTGGAAAGCTTAAGAAACCACTGTTAAACAGAGGTGTGAGATGCAGAAGGGATTGTTTAGGTATATTTAGGTAATGTCTCGGAAGAATAAACATATCCTTACTGCCTCCTGAGGGTGCTGTCTGATGAGCTCATGAACAGTTACTAGGGGAAAAAAAAATTGCAATTTGTTCTTCCAGAAAATTAAGGTGCTACCAGCAAAAGGGGATTTCCTGGGGGGACTTTTCCAAACCTGTTGTAGGTCTGACACTGCAGTATTGCAGATTTTGGTGATGGAATGACATTATTTTTTTTTTATTGAACACTGTATTGGAGCCCTGACCAATTGCAGGTATTACAGGATTACATTATACTTCCTCCACCCTATTACATATTTTAGCCCTGAGGCAGCACTTAATTTAATCTGGGGCTGTTACATTTTTCCTGTATTTGAATTTTGCTGCACTTTACAGTAAAGCCAGGAAGAATTGCTAGTTTGACCTTTGGAGCATGTTCATCTACCATTAGAGGTGGATGGTCTTTCATGCATGAAAGATGTCCCATGAAGGTATATGAAAACCTAGAAATAACATTGGTCTCCTGGTGCACTGCATCTGGTGCCCAGTTGGCAATGGACACCATGCCTCCAAAACCCTTTTTAAATAAATAAGCTTCCTCTTTAACATAAATAGTGTTTGCCCCTGTTTCTCCAAATGGAAGTCTGTTCTAATCAGCTTCAACCTCCTTCTAATTTCTCTCCTGCATTTATACAGAGCTAATTTAGGTCTATTTTTTCTTTTGCCAGTAATGTCCTTTAGTTCAAATAGTTCTTCTAAGTTGGCATTTCCTTCCCAAGTGTATTTATAGACAGCAATCAATTAATGCCCAGCCATTGCTTTGTTCAGCTGCATGACCTGTTCAGCAGGGCGAGGGAGGCCATCCTGCCCCTCTGCTCTGCCCTGGGGAGGCCGCAGCTGGGGTGCTGGGTCCAGTGCTGGGCCCCCAGTGCCAGAAGGACAGGGAGCTGCTGGAGCAAGTCCAGCGCAGAGCCACAAGGATGCTCAGGGGATGGAGCATCTCCCTGGGGAGGAAAGGCTGAGAGACCTGGGCTTGTTCAGCCTGGAGAAGAGAAGGCTGAGGGGGATCTCCTCAGTGCTGATCAGTGTCTGAAGGGCGGATGTCAGGAAGATGGGGCCAGACTTTTCAGTGGATCCCAAAAACAGGACAAGGGGCAACGGGCACAAGTTGGAACACGGGAAGTTCCACTGAAATATGAGAAAAAAACCCCTTTGCTGTGCGGATGCCAGAGCAGCGGCCCAGGCTGCCCAGAGAGGCTGTGGAGTCTCCTTCCCTGGAGCCATTTCCCACCCCGCCTGGACGCGGTCCTGTGCCCCTGCTCTGGGGGTGCTGCTCACGCAGGGGGGTTGGACGGGATGACTGGAGGTCCCTTCCAACCCCCACCATTCTGTGATTCTGTGATTCTGTAAAAGCAGCTCACATAGTCATCTCATTAGGTCAGAGAGATTCTCCTTCCCCTGAAAAACCTCGTAATCTTTGTTGCATGAGGTCATGATGGAATTCATTCTTTTTCAACACAGGTGATTGGAGCTGCACATGATGTTCCATTTAAAGTTGTATTTGAGACTTGAATAATCTAATTCATTCTTTATCTCCTTCCAAAATATCAATGACTGCTTCACTGGGCTGCATTTGTCACGTTAGTATGGTTTACCGTGAGTAACTAGAGTCAAGGCATCTATCTTGGCACAAGTTGCTCTAGACTCCCTTGACTCAACAGAAAGTGAGTCAATAGAATCAGTGCTGTTTAAGGTGCTATTTATTTTTCCCAACTAGAAGGCACCAGTGTTGGGTTAGATGATTCATATTATTGACTCTGTCAATACAGGAAGTCAATCTTTATTGACTAAAAAGGGATTTTGAGGTGATGAGCCTGTGATCACCTGTGTTGCAGACAGTGACTGTTAAATGAGAGAGCTCTCACCCCACTGAGTTTGATTAACATCCTCAGAACTTTATTCTCCATCATTTCCAACTGACTAACTTCCTTCCTAGAGCACATGTTCTTGCTACTGGTCCTTGCAGCTCATGTTTTTAGATTTCATCTCATTTTGAATACTTTATCCTCAAGGTCATTTCTTTCTCTCTTTGTGATAGCTTGATCCTTCTTGCTATGGAAAATGCCTTCTAAATTTGTGTATTGAAGTGAAGACCCTCCTGTTTTTTGCATCATCATGATTAATGAAAAAAATAAGTAAATTCAATCCCAGGACTCATTTTTGGGTGAATTAGGTAATAACCCTTTTCCAGCCTGATGCTTCTCTGACAGTCCTATTTTTCTTTCATTCTTCCTTCCTCTCCCTACCTTTTCCACTACTTGTATTAGTCTTGATCCTCTTGGAAAATATGGATGATAAGAGCAGCGAAGTGGAAGATCTCCCCTTCTTAGTGGCAATACTTGTTTACACCATCTTGCTTGGGGAGCTACACTGAAAAACTCTTAAGAGTTTACACTGCAGTTGTGACATTCCAGAGCAGGTTTTGCTCTCTGTGTCTCTGATCCTTTTCATCCTCCTTTTTTTATTCACTTCCTTACTGTCACAGTGAAGCTCAGAAAGGACAGTGCAATGGTCTGGCATGGAGCACATTGACCTGTAATAGGCTAGAGAACAGATGAAACGAGAAAGATCACAGAATAACAGGTTATTGAGGTTGGAAGGGAGCTCTAGAGGCCTGTTCCAACAACCTGCTCAAAACATGGCTGATCTTGAAGGTAGTTTCAGCTTCAAGGTCAGACCAGTTTGCTCAGGAGTCCAGTCAAGACTTAAATATCCTACAAGTACGGAAATGTCGTGAGCTCTCTGGGGACCTTCTTCAATGTTTGCCCACCCTTACATTGGTTTTTTCCTTACTTAATATCAAATCAGAATTTTCCTTTTTGGCACTTGTGTCTGTGTCTGCTTGTACCTTCTCTTTGCACCACGAAGAAGATAGCTATAGTCAGTGAATGATGTCTTCTTTTAAGCTCAGCATGTATTAATGCACTTTTTGAACTGGTTTGGAATGGTAAAGGCAGATCTTTTTGGAGAAAAAGCTTTTATAGAGGGGTGAGCCAAGCACCTAGAATGAATATTATTCATTAACTTCTTGGTCTGGATAAAAGGCTTCATGTTCATGTCAAAGTCCTGATGCTATTTAAGTGCTTCACTTACGTTGCTTCAGATCGGAAGCACTGCAGTTCCCATCTGCAGCTGGCCGGATCCAAAGCTCTTTGCAGCCAATAGAAGGCTGTGCTGTGGTCAGCAAATGGGGATTTGATCATGTTTACTTATAACCTTCATTTTAGGGAAAGATATAATAAGGATGTCTAAAAGGGGGACTAGTTCTGGGAGACACACAGCTCAGAGAGGGAAGATTCTGGAAAGGCTGTGAGAACAGAAACTTTAAGTATATAATTTAATAAGAATTTTCTTGTTATCAGTATGAATTATTTCTTCCTTTAAAAATCATGAATTAAAATATATAGGGTTTATTTCTTCTTTCTGCTCTATTTTCCTCCCCCCCCCCACACCGTTTNCCCCCCCGTATTTTTCTTCATTTTGTTCCTGGCTAAAAGAATGCAAACAGAAAATTAAGGGGGGAAAGGAGAAAAATTACTTTGAAAACCTGTTTTTCATGGACATTGAGAAAAGGGAATTCTGTTTGACTTTTCCTTTGTAAAAAAAGCAGACACGAATAGCTTTTGGACTTTCTCATGAAAACCATTTTCATCAACAGAGTCAATGTGGCTGAATGCAAGGCAGAGGTGACCTCTTATTTCCAGCTGTACCCCATTCCTGAAGCTGTCAATATATGGTCTTTAATGGCACTGGTTTGTGCTTGTGCTTCCTTGATTTTTTGAGGCACCTTTGTTCTTCCAGCTCAAGGCCTATGTCCAAACTGGCAACTGGGAAAAAATTGAAAAAGGAGAGGAGATGTTTCAGAAGGAGCAAACACAGGCTTCCATCTAATACATGGAATACATTTATTTTTTATTGTTTTGTTTATTTCTCTGCTATTCTTTTTAATTAGAATACCAATTGATTTTCCATTGTCAAGAATAACTAGGTTCCAATCAGCAGAGTCTGGAATATTAAGTAGACTTAATTTTTTTATATGGAAGCCATAACAATGTTAATATTAAAATGTCATCAGTCTTGCTGAGATACATAATGAGCATGAAATGAACATATTTTTTTTTTAATCCCCCTCCTTTTGCAGATCCAATTTAAATTACAAATGTTCTTGATAAAAATTGCACAGACTAATTCAGATATCACAGACAATTATTTCCAGTTTGGTGAGGAAAAAAATACTCTAAAAGACAAAAAATTTCGGAGAGGACTTTCAAACTGAGTGCAATGGGTCTGAAGCATTCCCCACCCTCATGGGTCCATCAGGAGGGGCATTTTAAAAAAGCTAAGTACTCCTCCCTTTGAAATGGCTTCTCTTTCTGGGGAGCAAATCTAGATTGGTTCATCTTTATCAGTTTCTCCCCTGAATATGTATATTCTAGAACAAGACTGCCTTCTTTCAAGTGAACTTAAATCCATTTCAGAGACTCATTTGTCATGTGACTTGTTTACTATGGAACAATAGCATCCAAAAAGTGTGTCAATTAAGAATGTTTTTTTTTCTGATTTATATTAACACCCTGACTCTATATAAATGAACTTTGATGTGCAGACTCTGTACGCTGTGAATGAACTTTGTTGTGTGCTTCCTAATGTAAAGAGATGCATTTCATACCAGCTTGATAGGTTTTCAAAACCCCATAGCAACGGGGTTACTTGAGGTCTGCTACACTGAAAATGGCATTGTCACTATACAGAAATGAAGTATTACTACTTTTCATGTGGATATGGCTATACCTCTAGAGAAGTACTTATATCCATACAGATAATGCCTGAAAAGGAGGGAGAAAATGAGAACAAGTGGCTAATAAACCAGTCTGAATGCTTTTCTAGAGTCTCTCTGCAGTATGCATTTTGCTTTAAAGAATGCCCAACTGTAGTAATTATACCTATAATTAAAGTAGGTCTTAGATTCTCATTTCTTCATGGCAGGGTCTATCTTTTTATTAGCTGATCATATAACTCATTTATATATGCTTATTATGTAACACCCAGAACAATATGGGCACTGATTCATAGCTAGCTACTGCAATAAATAAAAGCTATTAAGAGATTTTGGTGTTGTAGTCCCAGATCATCCAAAGGATGTAGCAGTTAATGGAAAACTGGGAGAAGTGGGATAATTTTCTGCTGCTTCTTGTTCTTGGTGTGTTCCTCCTCCCTTGTAGGCTACAGTTTGCTTTGAAAGGGAGACTAGATATCTGGCTTAGGGTCACCTAAGGTTGGATTTGTCTCATCTAACTGCAGTTGTTGATAGTGTGGGGGTTTCTGTCTGGGGCTTTTTTCTTGCCAGCAGAGAGTGATTTCAGAAAGCTAATGGAGATCAGGACATGTCTCAGCCAGCTGACAGCTGAAACACATCCAAAATGCCGTCAGCTCCCTGGTCAGCTGTTGGTGTGGCTCCAGTCTGGTGTTGGGAGTCCAGACTGGACAGAGGCTCTCCAGCCCCAAAAGTGTGCTTATTTACCATTTCCATTTCATTTTTCACTGCACGTGGGCCAGTACAGGACTCTGTGGGTTTGACACAGAAAATGACAGGAATAACCATAAAGATTTGATCCTTTACTGATCTGAGGGCATCACCAAGTCTCTTTTATGCCAGTGTCCCATCCTCTGGGATGCGGAGCAGAATTGATAGCACTGGAGAGAAGGGAACAGAAAAGGACATCAAAATCTGACCAGGCAGAGAGGTAAAGGCTGATAGATATCCCTTGAAAGTATCTGCCAGGTAGAGACAGCTCAGTCCCATTCGTTGAGTGGGCTGCTGTCTTTAGCCCACGCTACTGTGTCATTGTGTCTTCTTGTTGGGGGATGACGTCTTTGTGCATTTGAAGTTCTTATTTAAGAAGCTTGCATGTCTCTGGTTTTGAAAGGAAAACAGTCTTTTCCTTCTCAGCAGAAAATAGATTTGGAGTTGTCTTCCACTGTAGATCAAGAAATGGGAAATCCTCTCTGCAACTGTTCTTCTATAATGTAGGCTCAATCCAGCCCTGAATAATTATTTATAATGGACTTCTGAAGAGAACATTTTTTGGCCCTTCACTATCAAACATTTCCCCCCATTTAGTTGCCAGGAATAAAATATAACTGTCAATTTTTATAGTTGTCACCAAGCTTCGGGGAGACTAAGTAAGAAGGATGGGATTGTCAGAATGGTGACACATGGATGATTTGGTAAACTGTGGTCAGACAAATAGTGTTTATTTCAATGAGGTCAAAATTCTACATACATCTAAGAGCAAATAAGGCAGATCAGTCATCCATCAGGGGCTGACTCCATCCTACACATTAACATATAGAGTGGATTTATTCCTTACAGGCCTTATATAAAGCAGTAACTCTGAGAAAGACTCATGGCAGATAATCAGACAAATATGAGCTCCTACTTCAGTACAGGAGCCAAAAAGGGCTAATGTGATTCCTTAGGCATAAACATGGATCCTCAGTTTGGCCGAGGTTGTGTTAATTCTGTTTGTCACTGGTGAGATTATGGCCTGGGTTACAATGGAAAGAAGTTGATAAAGTGGAGAAGGTTCAGAGAAAGGCTATGAGAATCATTGAAGGATTGGATTTGACTTAAAATGAAAGGAACAGAGCCTACTTATCAGAGAGAAAGTCAAGAAATCGTTTGATCACAGTCTATGAAAATTTACATCAGGACGAGACTATTTAGCCTAGCCAGCAAAGACAGCATCTATCTGGAAACCGAAGCTAGGTAAATTCAGAGAAGAAATCTGATTCAAGTTTCATCTTAATATTAAATATAATCAATAGATAGAATTTTTTTTAAGGGTTACTGAACCTAATTCATTATTGCCAATTTCTAAATCAGGACAGGAGGCATCTTAGAGCTGTGTGAGAATATAAACAAGTGCTGACTCCAATAAATCTTCTGGAGCAAAAAATATGTGTTGGAACACAATGAACTTTGACTACTCTTGTGGAGAGCTTATTCTGTGTTCTGGAAATGTAGGACTAGATGCATATCATAAATTTTTCAGACTTTTCTCTTCTGATCCCCAGAATAAAACAAGATAGAAGATTTTATCCACTGGATCCAACAATTCCTGGATGAGCTGGAGAACACTATTGGAAAGGCAAAACAGTATTAAAGGTAGAGATTCCTGCAGTGAAGAACACTCTATGGATTCTCATAGAGTATTGCCATGTCTAGTTATCTAAACTGCTGAAATGATTCTTTTTCCCCCAATGTGAATAGGCTTTTACAACTTCCTGCCCTCAGATCTTTATAGTAGGTGTCCAATCAAGATCCATTTAAAATCATGTCCAGCCTCCAACAGTAGCAAAGACTAGAGTTTGAAAGAGAAGTCCAAGGCATCTCTAACGCTGACCAGTCACTAAATAACCACCTCAAAGTTCGTTATTCACACGTGAAGTAGACAGAAGGAAGGTGGGTGCCACACACCATTGCGAAATGTTCGCTACCGTATCCTGGCTGTAGCTGATGATTTTGATGTACTATTGTAATGTAAAAATGGTGATGGGTATTCACCATCTGGCTTGTGATGGTAAGTGTGTTTATCTCAGAGGACATACAGGAGTGTTGAAGGCAATTTTAAAGGATGGGCTGTATCAAAAGCAGC
>VZTV01012167.1:0-13887 GCA_013400875.1 Anhinga rufa | reverse complement strand
TAATCTGACTTTTTACTCTGCCTTTGCCACACAGGTTCCTGAACTCCACCATCTCATGGTCACTGCAGCCAAGGCTACCTCCAACTCTCACATCCTCCACCAGCCCTTCCTTGTTTGTTAGTATAAGGTAGAGCAGCACATCTCGCCTCTTTGGCTCCTCCATCACTTGCATCGAAAAGTTATCCTTGATTCTCTGCAGGAACCTTCTGGATCTGGATATATGCATTGTAAGTTAGCTCAGCTCCTGGGCTGACTCCTCAGATGTAAATTCCAGCTTGTATCTGGAACTGGTTTTGGCCACATCTCCCAGATAGACTTTGGACATGTATCATAATCCTGCTATCAGTTGTCTCAGACCTCAACTCCTTTTGGTGACTTAGCTTTTTCTTTGGACCCTGGACCTGTTTCACCACTTGTCTTAGTTGGGATAGTCAACGGAACTTGTATCAGCACCAGACTCTGCCCGCTGTGTTCAAACCCTGCAGATCTGTGCCCTGTTGTTGAGGGCACCGTCTGTGCTGGAGTCATCCTCAGCTCCTGGATCCCTCCCTATCCCTTAGGGAGCAGCTGGCCCTGGCTGCTTCCTGACATAATAAAAATGCTGTGTCTATCATCTATAGTGTGGTTTTCATACTAAGAAAAAACACTTGCATCTCTTGAAAAGTAATCTCAGCTGGGCAATAATAGAAAAAAAAAGTACGAAGCACCCAAATTACAGTTCATATGTGGTATAATGGCAGGTAAGCACTATTTAATGTTGAGCTAAAACAAAAAGGCTTAACCACTTCTGAGCTGAAAATTACATATTTCCGTATCACAGAAGAGGTCTGCATTCCAGTTTCAACTCTAGTGCAGGAGGAAAGTAAATGTTGGAATATGTAATTTCCTACTGAAAAGAAATATAATGTGAAATTGTTTGGTTTTTTTTTCTTGCCAGCCTTGATCTCTGAATTATTCTAACCAAACAACTTGATACCAAAAAGGTCTAATTTCTTTCAAGTTTAAATCAATATTTAATCTGTATGACCAGTGCTAATTAAAATTGGTAACATGATACTATTTCCTCATCACCTGTCTGCTCTCCGAGTGATAGAAGACTGTGAGAAATATTCAAGTATAATTCAGAACAGCAAACTTTGCTAGAGAGTAAGCAATATTTAGATGAAATAGTATTCTTCAGAGCTGGCACCATTTTGATCACAGTACTTACATACACAGTCTGTAGACAATTCCATTATATAGGATTGCTTCAAGTGCTGAAAAAAATATTCCATGTAAAATAAAGAAATGTAGGAAACAAAAGAAAAAAGGTCATTCTCTGTTCCCAGATTTTAGTGAAACTGAAATTCTTGGAGACCTCTAGTTAAAAAGATGAAAAATTTCAAATCATAGTAACACAAAATGTTGTACAGCTTTTTTTGTAAAAACTAAAATGCACTTTGTGGAAACCTACTTTGTATTGTTAAGCATAAATTTAAATAAATACAAAATATTAATATTTTGTTATAGTGCTCTGTAAACTTTCTAAGTTGCAGTTTTCTAAGTTCTTTCCTGCCCGTTCCAGATAAAACATGGAGGACAGCCAAGTTGATGGAAGGATGAAATGGGCCACATTTATGGGAGATCTTAAAGTAATTAAACAACATTGTTGAGATGATGAAACAAATGCCAGGTAGCAGGGTAGTACATTTCTGGACTCAGGGGAATCATTGTTACTCTCTAATGTACTCCCCAGAAAATCAGGAGAAGAGTTGCTTTTCTCTGAATCAACATGTGTTAGCAGTCACCGTGATTATGTTGACTTAGCTGGTGGGCTGATGGATGAATTATGCTGTTTATTGAAGGAATTATTTGTTTCTTCAAGACTTTCCCTGAAAAGCCTTTTTATTAAAGTGTAAGACCAAGCAAATTTTGAGAGTTTATAGTATTTTTAAATTAAAATTTTATAGTTTCACAGAATTCACATTGTAGAATGAGGAGCATCTCAAACAAAGTGTAGAACACATTGTCTTGAAAGTGTTTTATATGCTCAGAGCACAGGCATGCCATTCTTGTCCTTTCTACTCTGTCTTGCCCCTACATCCCTATCACAGGGTCAATTTGACAGGTGGCAAAAGAATCTAACTGCATTTCTAGGTAAAAAAAGAAAATTATCATAATGCTTACTTTTAAACTGGTAGAAAATAGCTTTAGTGTTAGATGGGGTCTGATGAATGAAGCTAAAGTGAAAATAGCAAATTTTCATGTAAGATTTTTCTTCCTGTGAGCTGTTTTCTGTGGTTTTAACCTGCAATCAAAGTATTCCGTTGTTCACTTTCAGGGGTTATGTAGTAACTGTTGAATGTATTATGATCCCAAATAATGTCTGGTTTTTATGCTGAAGTTATCAAATGTTTTATTAGACATTTAGGCATGTACATTTAGCTTTGCTCTTTTAGGCTTGCTCAGAGCAAAATAGTTTTCCCTCCAAGACAGGGGTGAATTGCAGCTTCCAATTTGTCATGAGATCCATGTGTAGACATGTAGAGACATACACATGTTGTTCTATAAAACAAATACTGAGGATTCAAAGCTTCAATGCTATCTGAAGTCACAGGCCACCCAAAAACAGTTCAGAAGGAAAAAAGGTCCCTCTATTTTACCTACATAAATGTGCTGCCACAGATTGTCTTCTTTGTAGCTATGAGTTGTGACTTCGTTGCTTTCAGATATTCTGCTGAGGAGAAATTGCCAGAAAAGAGGTGGATAATTCAGTCCTCACATGTAACACAGTTTAATCCCATAAGTACTCACGTTAAAGCTAAGGGATCTAGTTCCTAGTTTTGTGAATTTATCAGAGCAGGGAGGCCTTGGGCAAAGTTTAACTAAGCAACTCTTTTCAAAATGTGATATGCTTGATTTTGAAATTCTTGTCAGTCTTTATCCACATAGAATAACCGCTCATAGTGGGAACAATATAAACGACGCAGTCCTGGAAATAGCGGATTTGTTTTAGAATGCTATTCTTCAATTGACTCACCTTCATTTTTTTCACAACAAAGTTCTGCAAAGCTGTTTACTTTGGGTATTTAGCCACTATCAATGATGTCAAAATTACTAGGTTTAGACAGACCAGGTCTTCATCACAGTTACCAGTACTGTACACTATGAGCAGGATTAGTCAGCAACGTGATAAAACAAGCCTCTGGTGTTACAGCTATACTAGTGATCATTGTGTTGCTACTGTTGATGAAAACAACGTTGGAAATTATTTAGCAGAGCAGTAGTAACCATTTGATATCTTCAAAATGATACTTCAGAACTAAACTGACCTGTTTTTAAAGGACATTTCATATAATAATATATAATTTCCTGTGTATAAATAGAACTTAGGACTAAAAAGTAGTTCTGCATTTGCTAATTATTATAAAAAGACAGTAATACTAGCAGAAATAACAAATTTGCTTATCATACATTTGAACGCAGATCTAACTCAGCACTAGCAAGGAACAATTTTACAGAAACCCACACAAAATATTCTGAAATTATCTTTCTGAATAATTGAAGATGGCTTTGCATTTTTACCAGCATCTCCATAAACCCAGTATGGCATCAATGACAGTTTACCACAATATCAGCCATAGAGTATCATTTACAAATATATTTAGAGAGGTTTACTGTAATAATGAAATTATTAGAGAGCAACCAGGACAAACCTATCTGAATGCTAAAATGCTTTATGATCTCAATAATTCTCACAGTAAATGTAATTGTTTTCTGAAGACCAGATGGGTAATAGCTGGACTTCGTGCAATTTTGAAGTTGGTGGGTAATGAACTTGCTGTTTTCCCATCTTCCTCCCCCATATGACTGTCTTCTGTAGCTCACATGATGGAATTTCACCCTATATTCTTTGTAGTTTAGACTGTAAGTGATATCATCTAATTAAAAGAGAAAATAAAACCTCTTCTGTTAAATTTCCTTATTTTAAATCAAAACTTAAAAAAAAATATATCAAACTGAAACTACTCAGTGTCACTTGTATTAGGAAACATTTTCTATTAATAAAACCTATGTATTTTTTAAGAAAAAATAGTGTGTATCTAGTACTACAAATAGCTGCTGTGAGTTTGAGTTCATTGACAATTATAAGCGATGCACAGGGAGGTACATGTCTGAGTCTGTGCTACATGTCAGGATAAGAAGTCACACTTGCTACTTCCTCATTCCTATCTCCAACTGTCAGAGCTCTGTTAGATAAGAAGGCTAGTCTTAGTAACATTATTTTGTAAGCAAGTGTGTCAGACAAGTTCTGGAATACAAACCAAGGCTGTTTGTGTTCAGACTCCTGTTCACAGCAGATGAAAAACAAAGACAAAGTGCAACTCCATGCATGCATATGAACAACCTATATATGTGAACCAGGGGAGAAAGAGGAGCTAGAAAATCTGCTGCTAGAGAATAATGGTAAGAAGCACTTACATCTGCAAATCCATCAGTCATTATAACTATACCACAAGGCAGTCCATCTTCAGTTTTGGATTAAACTTTGGATTTGGGCTTTCCTTGAGAAGAGCAGGTGCCTTGCTGTATTGTGTCCCATTGAGATGAACTCACTGCTGCCCAGACCAATGGTCATGAAAATTTGCTGTGTTAGGCTAATACAGAATTTCTTAATCACTTTTCATAATCTGTATCACAGCTCTTTTTCCATCCTGCATATAGTAATGTTCAGATGTAGACTTTGTCTACTGGGGTGTTAGATCATCCATATGTGTTTAGCAATCCTATACTTAAAAAGTTTCAGACCTTCCCTTACTTTTTCCTTTCAGAGCTTGATTCAATATATTAGAAATGTGTAAAAAGGTATGCTTATTAAGCCTTCAAAGTAATCAGAAACACTAAGTGTGTTATTTCTATAAGGATAAGTCTGCACTGTCAGATAGGAGCCTAAATGTGCAACCTCTACTTGTGGTTATCTAGGAAGTCATCATCTCTATGAAAAGGTCTGTGATGTTTAGAATTATAAACCAGCAAGAGTAAGTAGCTAGCTAGGTGTTTTCCTTTGTAGAAAACAGTACTTAAAGGTATTTTTCACTAAATCCCATGTACATTTATTTAAGATTGTGATATTTTATGTCACAGTAATGTCTTTAATCCCTAATACCAGACCCAGACATAAAATTGTGGTATATAGCTACATACCAGTTTTTCACCTCCAAGTGTTTAATTTTCCTCAACTTAAAAGAGAGAACTCAATGTGGAAAATAAGTCATTTATCAAATGTAGGTGGAAATAGCATTGCCAGGCTACTGTCCCTATCAATATTGAAAAGTATGAAATGTCTGTACCTGATCTAGTGGAGGAGGAGCAAACTGTCAGAACTGGAAATGTGTGACTCAGTGGAGAACATCCATTTTTACAAGCAGAGTTATCTGGGGCTGAGACAGGTATAAAGCAAAGAAAACTATTACAAGATTTTCTTTCATGAGTCAACCCTTCTGAAATTTCATTTAATTTCTCTGTCATCCTCACACTCATCCTCAAAAAGTAAACACATTTCTAAATTTAGTTTTGCTGTTAAAGAAAAATATATACAGTTGGTTACCACTGAAGAAAAATCTACAAAATCTGCCCACCCTGTCTTGCTCCTCAGCTGGAAGTGATGTAGTCACTTTTCCTCTTGGAAGAGAACCTAAGTTCCATGTGTGCAAAAGCATGTGCAATGTTGAAAATTGTTAGTTTACCACGGCCCTTTTTGGGAACAGTGTGGACTAAACATAATGAAGATTAGTGTCAATAGAAGTCAAGCTAAAAAGGGGAATGTCAAAATCAATACCACAACCAAACAGTTACTGGACTAGGGCAATTAGCAGCTAAGTTAGTCGTCTCCCAAGTACTCCTAAGTGCTTAGTTTCTTCATTAATACTACCACACTCCTTGTGGTTTAGACTTTCTTTACTTCACATATAATCTTCCTTTTTTCAGCTTTCAAATGTTCAAGCTCCTGAACTTTGATACTCATCAACATATAATGATCTGCTTGGAAAATCTTCTGTAGTATTTGAATGTACTGACAAGAGGTCTCTCTATGGCATAGTGCCTGAAGAGCTTCAAATTGGTCTTATAAATTAAGGATACTATTGCAGCTACTTTTAAATGAACTCTCAATTTCTGGAAGTCCAGCACTCATCTGTAAGTGATAACTACTTTGCATTTCCTCAGCCATATTCAGAGCTCTGTTGTAGAATCAGGGATTCATTGATACTGACTATGATATTTGGCATTTATTCGTTATCATAATTCTGTGATGCAGGAGAGCATTCTAATACTCATGGGGAAAAAAGCAAGTGTCAGAAAGTGGCACCTGTTTAGCTCTTGTATGTGGAGAAATAATTATTGGCTTAGACAATCAACAACGCCATATGGTTAAGATCAAATGCCCAGATGGTATACTCTACCTCTTAACTTTTCTTGAGTGCAAATCAGCTTAGTTAAGTAATTGCAGTGCTTTCCTTGCTGCCAGTGCAGTAGCTCAGGACTACAGAATGGGAAATAGTTATACTGAAGATTCATTTTCAAGTAGATGATTATCCTGCACAAACACATGATTTGTCTAAAGTCAGCAAATGTATTTTCCTCTCTTTTTATTTCATTCTTCTTCTGTATCACTGAAGAAACATTCTCTCAATTAACACACTTAGAGCAGAAGATGCTCTGGAGTCCACAGATAAGTCTTTACCAAGAGTTGTTTTGGTTTTATATTAGGAGTAGGTTATATGAAGGACGACTAGGAGTAGGTTATATAGAACACTGACTGTCCTTGATTTCTTCAATGGTCAGAATGTAAACAATATAAGTGGAATCTGAGTACTCACTAAATTATATTCAAAATCTCAAATTGCCAAAATGTTTAGGTAGTTGCTTTATATTGTGTGATCTATATGCCTTTTTTTCAAAATATAATCTAAGTTATTATGCCACAGAGAATGTACAATGTAAGCACTTACAATGATTTCTGAATTCTTAATGCAATAATTTTATTTTTAATATTTTTTATTTCTGCAGAAGTAAAAAATCACCATCTATAATTATGTCAGAGAAAATATTTCTAGTCTGCAAACTTTTCTACCTTAAATTTATTTTTAAATTTGTGAGTGAAAAGTCTTTTTTTACCTATTGCTATACTGCAAAGTACACAATACCTTTCTGTTTATGCACTTTGAAGCATGCACATGGAGATGAATCCCTGTGGTTTGTCTCAGTGTAACATGCTCTTTATCCCAATATTTAATGGCTTCCAATAATCATTCCTCTGGTACATAGAAAACCTTTTGTTCCCCTTTGAAATGTGCTTATCTTTCTTTCTGAGAAAACTGTGAAACAGTAGTGATCAAGAGAGGCTATTGATTCAGAGAGAGTGATCCTGAAAGCAAAGAGAAACAGCACAAAGGAATAGGCATATTTTTGTGCTTGTTTCCATGTGCCAGAGAACTAGATTGTGACGTTTATATCACATTCCCAAATGACAGAGAAAGAGAATATTGTTCTAGGAATTGAAGTAGTGAGATTCAACAGAGTGAAATTTCCTTTGATGGAATAATGTTTTTATGGAGTACATAGTCTGCTCCAACCATCAGTAGAATAGGTGCATATTGCATATCAGCATACTTACATCAAGTCAGCTTCTAAAATAGATTGCCTTCTGTTTTATCATGTCCTATTGTCAAAGGCGGTACCACTGCAGAACTGCCTCCTGTTAGTCAAGGACTGGGCAACAGATCTGGAGAAAAAAGGGCCTCTAATTTTCCTTGCTATTGTACAGCCATGTCTCTTAAGTAGACGATCTTTAGGTAAAAGCTGTCTTCCATGCATAAAGGCTTGGAACTACATGAGCTTTTTTTGTGTCCTGTTCTTCAAGGCCTGGGAATAAGTGTTCTGCTGCAACTGGGAAACATGGATAAAAGTAAAAGGCACTAAAATAGTCTGTGCCTTTTGTTTTAATCACATGACCTGGTTGCAGTCTGTAATTTTAAGCCTTTCAAGACAGAACAAAGGAATATAAGGCAAATCCTATCCTTCTAAAACTATACAAGCACCCTGAAATACTTTTGAAATAGTTTTTATAGATCTCCTGCACTGTTTCATACACTTTTAAGGTACTACATTATTCTACTGGCTATTATGACATATTTTCTTGTGCAATCAATAGTCAGTATGTGTGAAGTCTTGCAGAATTTCCTTGGTGGGATCTTCCACCTGTTATGAATCAAAGGTCAGCAAATCTCTAGATAGCAAATACAAAACACAGGAATTTTGTAGAAAAAGCCTTCAAATTAGTTTGAAGATTTAATTTCAATACATTAATGAAATAAGCAAAAATATGTCTTTCACAACAGTTCAGCATGCCAACTCTACGGTCTACTTAGACCTTACTAAAAGTTCCTTATTACTAAGCTTCAAAGAAAATGTCATCTCTTCATTATTCCATTGTTAAAAAGTTGAAGTCCACACAGCTAGAATACTCGGGTCAGATTTGTACCTCCTTCTTGCCACATTCATGCATTCAGCAGTAATTCAACAAACAGCTTAATTTTTTTGCTCATAAGCTGGGATTCCAGTTAGAAGATTTAATTAAATACCTTATTTTGGGCACCTTTTTTTAATGCCATGATGTGGTGGCAGCACACTAATGTGTTGTTTTATGATGGAACATGTAAAAAATAAAATACTTCTAGTCTTCCATTTAAGAGTAGGAAAACAATCACAAGAAATGAGAAAAAAACCCAAACATTTTACATATATTTTGGTGACAAACTGTGCTCTCGTGTCCTGGTTTCAGCTGGGATAGAGTTAATTTTCTTTGTAGCAGCTAGTATGGGGCTGTGTTTTNCCATATGGTGTCATGCCTAGCATAGAGAGATGGGGGAAGAAGGAGGAAGTGGGAGACATTGGGAGTGATGGCGTTTATCTTCCCAAGTAACTGTTAGGCGTGATGGAGCCCTGCTTTCCTGGAGATGGCTGAACACCCGCCTGCCCATGGGAAGCAGTGAATGAATGCCTTGTTTTGCTTTGCTTGCGTGCGCGGCTCTTTCTTTCCCTATTAAACTGTCTTTATCTCAGCACCTGAGTTTCCTCGCTTTTACTCTTCCGATTCTCTCCCCCATCCCACCAGGGGAGAGTTAGCGAGCGGCTGCGTGGTGCTCGGTTGCTGACTGGGACTAAACCACAACATCTGTTATGAAAATATAGAAAGCCAAGGAAGCACCTAGTTTGATGCAGTTTATACACGTATATATTTTTTACCTTTCTAAATAGAAAATTTAAATTTTCAAAAATAGGACTTACCTGTTTTGAAATGTATTCTTTTTAAAGGAAAGCAGACTTGTCAGTGAAGGTAGCAGTATATGTTGGGGGTGGTGGTGGGGGGAGTTGGTTGGGTAGCCAAAATAAGAGTATCAGAGGCCTAACTTATCATTACAATAAAGAAAAGAGAAATCTGCATCCTTTGTGGAAAAGATCAGGCATGTCTGTCAGTTCTGTGCCTCCTATTCTAAAATCTTCACATCACTGAGCATAGATTTGCAGTTGGAGAAACATGGTCAAAGCATTCTCCTCATTAACAAGTGTTTACGTGAGACAATGCTCTCTAGCATGCCAGTACTACCTACAAAAATCAGTGCAGACTACTTACTTGGTTCCAAGCTGTTCCCATAATCAGCTGGATGATGGAAAGGTCATGGAGGTCTGTTAATTTAGTCTTACATAACTAGTTTTCTGAATATGGGAGAATAAGTAATATAATTTTGATTCTTTGTAAACTTTCTCTGGGTGATACATTTACAATTGAACACAACAAAACAAAACATAGATAACTTCAGGTTAAGTACATTTATGCCTAGGAAGTATCAGAGCCAGGTGTTGGTTTTAATAAATACACTAGTAATTAAACAAGTTACTATTTTTAATCTGTTATATATGTGTTTCACCATTTATTAATATTTGTCTTCTGTGTGAAAAGATCTTTTTTTCTCCTCCTCTGTCAAAATATTGTTTTAAGAATTATATGATCATTGACTATTCTGACCATGAGAACTTTCTTCTGTATTTTTCCTGCTTCAGAAATCAGTAATATAACATTTCTATGACAATTGTCAGACAAAGACAGCTTTCCTTTCAAAATTATGATGAGTTCTATTGTAATCATCAAGGCTTCCTTATATTCATTGGCCTCTGAACATCCGTTCTAACTTTTTTACTTCAGGCTCTGATGATAAGATGACATGGAAATGAATCAATGAATGTGAAAGTTCATCAGAGTAGGTAGAGTAATATTGTATTTACTTGTATACTTCTCACCATCCAGTGAACCTTTTCATGGTTTTACTGCAGAAAAAGCAAAAACCCCTACAGTCAGGATCTGATTTTCAGTGTCACATTCCATTAATTTGATTTTGTGTTCTACTTTAGCTTTAGAAAGTGATTTTTAAAAGACAGTTTACATTTAAACTGAAAGAATAATGTTCACATTTGGTGGCTTACTTAGAAAATACTAATGAGGTGTGCACAACTGTGGTTTTATATTTGTACATGCACACATAAAGATGAAATGATGCCTGGTTTATCTAAAGTTCTTGAGAAGAATTTTTCTACGGCCTTGGTTCCTTGTTAGTGGAATTCAAAGACCAAAATAAGCAAGGAACACATTTGTTTAATAAAAAATTGGCTTTAAAACTTTACATTCTCAGAGATATTTAGAAATATTTAGGACTGTAACTTGTCTTGAATATTTATAGCATGCATTTGATTCATATTCCTTATCAGTGTGGCATACATATCAAACAACGTGACTAAAGAGTATCTCCTTGATATCTAGTAGTTACACAAAGCTGGGGAAAGCAGATTGACTCTTCCTTAAGCCATGATCAGCAACAAAAAAATAGATTTAAAAAAAATGGATTTAACCACAATCATAACTTTGCAGATTTTTTAGTCTTCAAATGATACTATTTACCAGATAATTTTTCCCCTTTTAATTTACTGCTTCTGTTCAATATTCATTAATCTTTGTATTTTTAAGGTTAGATGAACTTAACACAGGCAGTCTTTTTCTGGTGACAGCTGCTGTTTTTCTTCCAGAAATATTTTTAGTATTTAGTAGGTACCATTTAAGCTGACACACAGCAAAAGTTACCTTCTCCAAGGCCTCTAGGCTGATTTAGAACAGCCTCAGGATTAGTCTAATTTCTGACCATTTTTAGGGTTCTCTCTTGCTGTCTCTGCTCCTAATAAGTAAAGGGAAAAGCTACAGTATAAGGTGAGTTGTGCTACCCCTGAATACTCAAATTCTCCCCTCAATAGGAGGCATTTCCAGATAACTTTTTTTTCCCCTCCAGTGTTTGTTGGGGAGACTAATAAGAACTCCATTAATTTTATCTTCAGCATTCTTCTTCTGCTCCACCCCCTCCAGGCAAATACTATGATTCTTGTCATACTCAAGCTACTACTTGAGTTTATCTAAGAAAGTTATGAACATCCATGATTCTCATTGGACAAATTCAGGTCATTAGTTACCTTGGTACAGAAAGTATATTAATCAGAAGATGCTGCAGAATGTTGATTTCTATAAACAATAGCACTATATTTCTATAAAAAAAAAAAAGATGGTGTATTTCTTTTAATTTCATTAAAATAAGATTATCCTTAATTCAGGTGGCTATGTTTGACCTCTCATATTTGATCTCTGTAATAGTTATATTGGTTTCTCCGTGTTTTTTTTCTTATGTGAGGTGTTTCTTTTACAAGATTACCTTTGTCAGAAAGATTTCATCAGCACCACTTAAAAAAACCTTTCTGTCTTCTTCCCTGAGCTCTTTTTTTTTTATATCATAGTTTAAAAATTTCCTGTTTAATCTTATTCTGTAGTGCAATCTACATTTCATTGCTACCTATGCTGTAATCATTTTTCAAACTTGCAAATGTATTCTGTGTTCTTTCTCCTTCTAAGTGATGTGCTATATCTGACATATTCATCTTTTTCACTTTTCATTAGTCTTTTAGTTAATTCTTTTCCATATAGCTCCATATATCTGGAGGCAACATGAAGCGTCCAGATATCTAATTGGTTTTTAACATTCCTTCTGTCCAACTTTAAAGAAAATGTATCACTCAATTTTATTAGTGGTGGCTTTTTTTTTTAATTTAGCAGAGTAAATCTGTGCTGCTTTATACATGATTATTCACTGTTGATATATCAGATAGGGTGTTGGTTATAGAAACCTGAAATTTCTATTTGAGGTAATGGTGATGCTTGCAAAATAATCAGAAAGAAAAGTTTTCAAAAAGAATGCTTTCAAAATTTCATCTCAGTGAGTTTTCAGGAAATTTAATTTAGGGATTTTCCCTTTTATCTTTTCAAAATTTAATACTGTTTCATCTCTCCTACTTTGTATAGTCCACTTTTGACTGTAAACAGGTGAAGGCAGTTCTTGCAATTTCTAACACATTGGGCCTGATGCTGAAAGTTAAAATAAGTTTTAAATTATAAAATAATATTTAGCAATTATCCCATTATTGCCTCAGAAAAGAAAACGTATTAAAAATAAGAAATTACTCTGCTTTAATATGCATGATCAAATAATCACAAAAAAATTAGTTACCCATTTGCTGGTTTTAATAACACAGTGGTGTTTCCAGTTCAGCTTTTCATGGATCCTTCTTAGCTTCTGCATGTATTTTAAAGTATTTGTTCCAATGTTTGATTTCATATTTTCATGAATGCCTCTTAAAAAAGAAGGTAATTATTTTCACTGTTGTTTATAGTTGGATATTCACTATAATAATGTACAGGAATTATATGATTTACGTAATCAAAAGTTTTCAAAGTGTTGTGTGTTCTTCACAGAAGAACATACAGCTTGTAAAACTGATTCTCTATGCTGTTTCAGAAATATACCATTTTAGTGCTCTAAATATATATCATTTTATATCACACTGTTTGGGTATCTGAAGGGAAAAGCAGGAAAAGGAGGTATAGGAGCTACATTTAAAGTGAATGGTGGGAACTTTTCATTTGTTATGTATTAGACACGTATCACTACTGGCTTTTATAGTTCTTCTTAAGTTACTTTATATATTTTTTGAACAGATACCACTTTCTCTGATCCTGCTTATCACTCAAATCAGTTCAGCAACAGGTATAAGACTAACAATGCACCAACAATGCAATGTTTTTTGTCCTTAATTCTCCAGAGAAAATTTTAGTGCTATGTTTGTAGACATTCCATTTTCCCACTAAAATGATTGTGTTCAGTGCTTCTGATACCTTTTTTTTTCCTGAAATTATGAGCTAACCAAAAATAGTACTTTAAAACTTACTTCTATGGGGAAGATCTGGGAAAAATAAGTGAAGCAGATCAGCTTGACATGACAGTAGAAATAATATAACAATCTAGACAGACTGATTAACTCTTCCTTTGAGCAACAGCAAAAGCACTAAGATGATGAACAACTTCTAGAAGGGACGAGTTTGGATTCAGGGAGGAGAAATACATGTATAATAAAACTCCCTCTCTCTGGCAGCTAGCCCTGGAGTTGCATCGGTAGAGACTGCATGAAATTTCTTATGGCTGGTGAGCTGAAACTTCATTGCCGACTGGCTTGTGAATTCAGACCTGACAGAAAGCAGCAGCCATCTTTAGTCTACTACAACAGTTTTGCTTCTCATTTTATCCAGACTCCAGAGGTAAGTGTAAAAAAGAAATTTTTCCAACTTTATGAGCAAAATTATGAAAAGCTAGGAACAGCAGAACCACTAATAAGCAAGCAGTATATCAGATGCCATGAACCTGAATTATTTTTGATTCAATTGTTTTAAGATTTTGTCTAAAGTGTGTAAATATATATATA
>VZTV01012166.1:0-11537 GCA_013400875.1 Anhinga rufa | reverse complement strand
CCTGTCATTCTGTGATTCTGTGAGAAAAGGGAGGAATAGGACAGAAGATGGCTAATGAAGAGTACAGGAGAAAGGAAGAAATTTAACAGAGACAAGAGGGAAAGAAGGGAGCTGAAAATTAAGTAAGAACAACGGGGAGTCTGGGGAGAAGACAACAGGAAAAACTCCAGTCTCTATGATCTCTGAAAGCTCATTTCACTGATGTACCTGAATGCCAACCACTATATTATGAAGTTGAGCTGATGGATAAGTTAGACCTCTAGCTTCCTTTTTTCACTTCCTTGTAGAGACTCAAAAAGCTATTTCCACCCACCTACGAGCATTGCTCATATCAGCCCAGCCTGGGACTCAGAACTGACAGTATGCCTGTCCTGGGGGACTGCTGGTGCTCAAAATCAGATCCTCCCTTGTACCCCTATGTGTCCATCCACACCGTCCCTCTACTTCTTGGCACAGCATAGTTAATTTTTAAGAGACTTTTTAGTTCAGATGTTCCTGTTCTTTCTTCCCCAATTTTTCTGTACAAACAACAGATTGCGTTGCATCTGACTTGTCGGTTTGATCTACAAAGGGAAAAACAAACGAATAATGCTGCTTTTCTGTTCCTTCTGTCAGGTCTCCTATGCCTTTCTCTTTTGCCAGATGTTTTTTCTTGGACTTCCTCCTAAAGATTTCTGTTTCATTTTCTGTACAATTATTTAACTTGGCTTTCTATTGACTGTCTGTGTTTTATCACTTCTACAGTGCTTTACAAACACCATGCTAATTCTTCTATTCTCTTTTGAAGCAGAGAGATATTATTCCTATTTTACACACAGTGAAAATGAAGGAGAGAGGCTGTGAATTTCATAGAAAGCACTCTGCCTGCACCCAGACCACAAAACCACAGTATGATCTCTTATTATTGCTGTAACCAGTGTTCTGTGTCAGCCTCTCATTTCCAAATTTCCCCTTCTGAGTATCACGGACACAAAGACTTCAGTGCCTATATATTGTGGTCATGAACAACTTCCTTTGAGCCAGGAGTGCAGTGACCTTCATAGGTCAGGACGCACTCTGTGAACCTCTTATTGCCTGGCAATACAACGACAAGTACTGCACTCTGGGGAACTGAATAAACTCTGTTGCTTCTCTTTGCCTTTTTGCTAGAGCAGTGCAGTCTTGGAGGCATGAAAGGATGGGCTTTTTTTTTTTCTATTTTTGCATTCTTTGACCAAATGGAAGCAGAGAGAATTTTCAACAAATAGCATGGGAGAGCAAAAGCTACTACTTCAGCTTAAAATACTTGAATATAGAGCTAATTTGTGTAGAATATTGTTTGAAACACTAATACATATGGCCGTACATGTTTGATGATCACATAATGTATCTGGTTTTTTGCCAAACTGTATTCCAAAGTGCTGTTGTGGCTATTACAAAATTGGGTTGCTCCCATTCCTCTAAACAAAACAAACAAACAAAAAAATCTCTTATTAAAAAAAAAATCTATTACCTGTTGATTTCAATTCAAACCTAAAACCTACCATTTTTTACACAGGTAGGGAGTTCTCTTTATGCAAGGTATCCCCTTTCTACTTTATATGTGAGATGGCTTTTTTTACATGTTTAACCAAAAAATGAATTTTATAATTGGTATCAGAAATGCTCTCACATCTGGGAACAGACACAATGTTACTGCTATAACTTCACTGATTCCTAACAACTGACTAAAATGGCTAAGAGTTAACTTACTTCTGTGTAATTCCTAAAGTAAATGGCGTAAACTGAAATTGGCTAAATAAGTTTGAGAAAAACTGGTCTTGGACATTTCAGAAAAAGGAGCTAAATTATCTGATTAAATTGCTTGGTCTTGTTGGCCCTTTACTAATAATGTATTCTGGATGGTCTTCTAATTCATGGAAAAGTACACAATTCTTATTCCACTCACAGTCACATACTTTCCATTCTTCTTTTTAAATTATGTATAGAAGAAAATACTTGCCCTACTGAAGTGTCTTTTTTTAAGAGGAGAATGTTTTTTAAAACTTGTCGGTCCTGCAGGGTGGTGGAAAAGACTACTTTGTTTCAAGAAATATTACAAACACTTTGGATGGCAGATGATTTGATCAGATGATCAGTAATGAAGTGATGTGTTATGGGCAAGCATTTTTTTTTGTCAGGAGTTGTTTATTTCACTTTAATCTACAGTATCTATTTTTGCATTATAAGAAGAGAACAAGTTAGATTTGTCATATGCCTGACATTATATAATTGAATCAGTTCTGTAGTAAAATCACCATCATTACTGGTAGCCATTGAAAATTCCTTCTCAATAATAATGAAGAATGGGTTTCATTCATCATTTTAAATCTAAGTACACAGTATTTGTTGCTGATTCATCCAGCTGTTAATAACATTCATATTACCAAAACACAGAACTTCTTTCCCTGTGCCTTCAAAGTTGAATCTATATCATATACATGCATAAAAATAGTGCCAGACTAGATGACCTGAAACGAAGCCCATGTCCCTCTAACACAGCTCTACAATGCATCAATGAACAGAGGAGCAATGTGTGGGAGCTCAAATTACTGCTTTTGACAATAGAAGAGTACTGACATGAAATTTCTGTGGCTTTCAGAGGTTTCCTGAGATTAGATAAGTTGAAATAAGAAATTAATATGTTTTCTAAATGAACCTGTCATTTCAAAGATTCAACAAACTAGCAGAAGGACTCAAAATGCCCCAGTAGTCCTTGTCTTCTCAGCTGCAAATGTGTCTAGTTTTCTATCTGTCTCAAAGCTATTACTATGCACATTGTTCCAGAGGCCCTTATAGGTAACACATTTCTTGTTAATACTTTCTGTGGGAATAAGTTTCAATTACATTTGGCCCTGAGGATTTTCCTCTGTATATAATTCTTAGCATAGTGTTGGTCTGTGCTGAAAAAGTGACACTCTGATTGTCATCTTCCAATAATTTCTGCAGCAAGAGAGCTCTTGCAAATTCCCACCAATAATTTGACTGTATAGCAATCTATATACACTTACCTAATGAGTATTCAAACAAGTTCAGTCCTGTAAAGTCATTGCTCTGGGATCTGCTTTCATTCCTCACACTACTGAAGCTCCTATTTAGCCATATTCTCAGAATGCTCAAAGACAGTAATGCTTGCCTGGACTGCTGATGTCTTGAAATTGGTACTACCAATGGCACAGACAAAGCCTATTTGGCTAGGTTATTCATCATGTTATGGCTCAAAAATCTAAACCTTCACTCCTTCATGAAAATTACAATCTTCCACATTCTATTTCATTTAAATTTAGAGTAAAATTTCTCCAAAAGACTTGCAGTTGTGATTGATTCTACTTACTTCTTAAACTCTGCACTGCTTAGCTGTTTGGTGTTGATGAGTCAGGGCAAATTTTTGGCTGTTGGATTGGGCTGCGTAAAGTGCCTTTGCATGTGGGTCAGCTGCCTCCATCTGGGAAGGTACCAGGATGGTCATGGTGCCTGGATAGGTGATGGCTTCATCAGCATCACGTGATGGTGAGACACATTGCCGAGAAGATGGTAGTAAAGGTGCCTATCTTCCCAGACCCTTCACAGTAAACGCTCTCCTGAGCACATCTGAAAAAGGGACCATAAAAGTTCTTCCCATACATTATTTCCTTCTGTGTATTTTCCCAAAACCTGATGAACACACTGGGATCTGCAGTAGGCTGATCTATAGATTAATAACTCACTGCCTGGTGAGTCATTGTGCACCTATGTTGAACTATCTCCAGAGACCTAAATACACACTGGCCAAAGCTTTTAATTAAAGACCAGCATACCTAATAAATACCTAAGCTATTTTTTTTATTTCTGAGTCCCTGGAAGGTAGCTGGAGGTTTTTATGTATTTGTACAAAGCCCCTCTCTCTCACAATGTCTTCCTCTTCCCTAAGGCTTCTAGTTGTGATTTTACTTATTATTTCTAAACCAGCTAAAGTATCTGAAGCATCTCTCAAACAAACAGAGACATAGTTCCTCACATCAGGAATTCACAATCTAAATAATGAAGCCTTGAGGCCAAATCCATTGCTGACACAGGCAGACACAGCTTCACTGCTTTCAGCTGAGTTGCACTTGCATATTCCAGCCACAAATGCTTAATCTTATGTTTGCAAAATCAGATGTTGCTACTGAAATAGTTTTGATGTAGTGAATTTGATTAAGTGATTTTACAGCAAGAGGACAAGATTGCTTTGCTGTGTAAGTGTCCTTGTCTATTTGAATGGAGTTTGGTAATTAACATATGCAACAATGATTTAAAAAGCCAAAGAGTTAGATACTTGCTTCATCAGGGGCTTATAACTTAAAAAGCAGATTATTTACACTGTATTCTTCTTTAAGCTGAAAAGCAAGGGCTACAGATGTAAAAGATGAAAATGAAGTCAAAACATCATAGTCTATAATGTTCATATGCTCCAAGAGCATATGTGAAACAGAGTATACTTTGTGATGAGTTGGACCTTTCATTTCTCTTGAATGGCTCCAACCATCTTGACCTATCTTTCAGTATA
Source organism: Anhinga rufa (assembly GCA_013400875.1). Taxonomy (NCBI): domain Eukaryota; kingdom Metazoa; phylum Chordata; class Aves; order Suliformes; family Anhingidae; genus Anhinga; species Anhinga rufa. Next base: position 6,991 of record VZTV01012166.1, on the reverse strand, counting down.
ACCTTCTGCCATTAACCTCATAGAAGCAAAAAGGTTTTCTGTTCCTTATATTCCACCCATTATTGTTACACCCTTAGTATTGCAAGTGTAAGCACTAAACTTTGAAATGTGTTGACAGTTGTGGGAATGAATCTCTTCTCACTATGCATACCACAGACAAACAATATATTTCAGATATTTCTTACTTGCAGTGGAAATATATAACCATAACTTTAAGGACTGCTGTCTCCATAAAGGTAACAGTAGAATAAAGACCATATGTTTTTCAGATCAAATCTTCGCTCTTTGACAGTTTCGGACAGTTACGGTCCTTGGTTTGTTTAGTGAGTATTGTCTTTTTCTTTATAGCAGAAATTCTTTTCTTTGTTTCATCAGATTTTGTACTGAATTTGTAAGCAGTAGTGTAAAAGGACAACTAAGCCAAACTCTGTGAAACTATGAAGTAAGTGTTAAAGGAGATCCATCAACACCTACCTCATTGCAGTGAGGTGGCTTTGGCTAAATAGAGGTATTTAGGAAATGAGGCATAGTGAGGGNTTCCCTTTTTTCTTTCCTGCAGAGAATAGAAAGGCTCTAACACACAGCCCGCCCTGTAGAAGATCCCACCAAGGATATGGCTGCATTGGCAGAAGACACTGCCACAGTGAGTCACTTCCATGGGGAGCAGCTAACTGTTGCTCTGAACAAAGGAAAGGAGACTCACATAAATCCCTCTTTTTCATTCTTACTGCACTTACAATAAATCCCATAGAAAAATGGGAAATCAAAACCACATAGCTTCTGCCCTGGTAATCTGTGTCCAGATGATGGGGGCTTTTACTTCTGAGTCCTGAACTACAAAGAAAATTTAATGCTTGTATATACCATGTATATTCTTGGCTATTTCTCAGACTGTCAATAATCTCAGCATATGGATGTTGGGTCTTTTCTTCAACAGCCATACATTAAGTCAAGAGTGACAAGCATAATGCCCAAGTTATTTTAGATTTCTCTATCATTCCCACCCCCACTAATTTTATTAATTTCATTAGTGAGCATTGAAGTAGGACATTAATTATGTAATGCTGCAAAATATGCTAAATGAAATTAAAAACACCATTAACAAAGATTTTTGTGAATCTTTTTTAATTACAAAGAGTGTAAATTTATTGTCCCGAGATCTACCATGCATATTTATGTTCTGTCAGCTGTTTTTGTCAGGGACTTAAATAGACTACATAACTTCTGGGCCACTCTCCCAGGCTGTACTGTGCTGCAAGGTGTGCCTTCCCCCAGGCCCGAGCACTGGAAAGGTACTCTATCTGTAGGGCTGCTTCCATCAAATATAATGAGAGGCCAGTGTCCTAAACGGATGTCATTCAGCAAGAGTGAGAACAGCAAAAGTGGCTCTGAATGAACATAGCCTTGTTAACTGGAATATACTCACCAAGGACCTTTCTGCGTCTCTGGGGAGAAAGTCCCCCTTGGTGCAACTCTATCCACTTAAATCAGTTCTGCACTCCCTCATGCCAAGTCTAAACTTGGCCCATAGTCAGGTTAGTGCTTTGTCATAAAGCCATGAACAGATTTCTACATCTGCAACTGTGTGCAGACTCTGTCCCATGGGTTGGTGAAATCATCACATTCCAGACAAGTTTTTAGATTATTTCTCTTCAAGGGTTTAACATACTTGGCATCTCTGCTACTTTTTTTTTTTTTTTAATTAATGATGAATTTAGAGAATAATCACTGCCACCATTTGGCCAGCATGATGTCATTTAGAACACAACCTGATCTATTGCACCAGAAAGTCTCTGGAGTAATTCTAAACAAGCTCAAAGAGGCTTAGAATTGAGCAGAAGCATGTGTCTGTAAGCATATTTGTATATATTTTTATCAACAAGTGTTTAAATCATATTCAAGTTCAGTTCTCCTGCTTGTATTCTTAATGTGGCTGGTAGATACATTATGTTATTAGAATTTCAATTCAGGTTTTGCTTTGATCTATACATTCCTTTTCCTGCAAATTAGATCAAAGCCTACAGGATCAGAAACAAATCTGAAAACAAAAAATAGGAAAAGTGGACCATTTTTGTTAAGTTTTTTCCATTATTATTTCTACAGTCAATTTATTTTAAGAAGTAGAGAGAGGTGGTATGCATATACAAACAACACATAGGTCCAACTTACTCATAACTAATTGTGGGTAGAATCTGGCTCATGAAGCTCAGGAAGACAGCAACACGTAAGGCCTCCTCTTATTTTATGGGTAACATGTTGTACTTTTTGTTAACTCCAAAAGAAAACAAATAACCTTTTTCCTGTAGAAATCTTGATGGACTGGAAAAACAATGGAGGGATGAACAGAAAAGCAAACAAATTCCAGCAAGTGGATGTTGATTTTACCTCTCTCTGAACTGTGTCCAGGAATTAAATGACTGAACCATGATGTTATAGCAAGTAGCTGACTTCTTAGACCTAGAGAGAATCAAGTTTGTTTCCATGCACTTTCTAACCTACAGACACAAATGAAAATGAATGAGTAGATGTAACCATTTGCAGAAACAGGTTTGTTATTTTTTCTAGCAACAGTTTCAATCCATGGTCTGTAGACCCGGGGGACCTGTGTGCGATTTCTACAGTTTCTGAGAAAAGGAATTAAGGATGGCAGCTCTGCAGTCAGTAGGTTTATATTCTCTCAACATCCCCTGGGAAATTTTTAGGAATCCTGAAACTGCACCCAGTGGAACCATAATTCTCCATTTTACACTACTTCAAAATGAAGGTATCCCAGAAGAGCCACCAGAAATAAACAGTGAAATCATTCAAAGGTTGAGTTTTGGAGCACTGGAGGTCCCTTTTTTAAAGTACAACACTCAGATCAACTTGTTCAGCCCTAGGGCAGGTTTGTACAGTGGTACAGAACACCAAAGTCCCCACTTAACTGATGTACACTGCTCCCCTGCTTGCAGGCAGTGGGATGCATACTGCCCCTGCATATACTGCTGGCTCCTCTGCTAGCAGCCAGGGTGCGACTCAGGGTGTGACTCAGGGCGCAACTCAGGGGTTTTTGCAGGTCCCCAGTTCCTTTCTCAGGGTCCCATGTCCCTTTCACAGCAAGCTCTGCTGGGGCTCCCTCCCGAGCTGGGCTTCCTCTGGCCTCCTGAGTCCTACCCTCATGAGCAGCACACTGGAGAGTAGAAAGTTTCAGTCTGTTGGATGTCAAACTGGGAGTTAACATGCTGACAACAGTAGGTTAATTGGGATTCAGTTCTCTGTATATGTGTGGCACAGGGATGCCAGCTGTGGAGGAGAAACCCTCTCATACTGAGCATGTCTGCAGCATATGATTTTTGTATTTCACTTCATCTTGGAGCTGTGTGGCCTGGCCAAATGTCAGAGCAGAGAATATGTAAATAAACGTACAGATGATTTTTTTTCTCGCATAGCCAAGCTATAACAGCTGCATTCGTGTTTGCTCAGCACGCATATGACTGTATTGTAGTAACTAGAAAGTTTGGGAGGTTGGTTCTTTTTTTGTTTTCTTTCCTTTATTTATTTTTTTTTTTAATAAAGAGGAAAGAATGGCTTTAACTTCCCCTAGGAACACAGGAGTCCTTCTACACTCCTGTTGACCATGCATCACTGCTAGTTTTTTTAAGCTTCTTGAAGCACATCATCAGATTTCTAAGAATAGAGGATTATTAGATCTCACACACTTTTCCAAAACACAGGGGGTTTTCCCAGTGTCAAGGGATGGGATCAATGTCTAGAAAATATGATGCTTTTAGAGTTATCATTTTTATATGGAAAGAGAACATGCTGTTGTGTACAGAAGGATCTATGTAATGCTTATACACTGGTGCTATAACTTCATGGATAGTATTTTTCAATTATTTACTTGTTATATGCTATTATAATTTTTTAATTTTGAAAGGGAAAGAGAAATCCATGCTACTCACATTCTGACACAGAGAAACATTAAGCTATATGCTCCTTCCCAAAAGTCTCATTTTTTCATGTTGCTCACTTTTAGTGTATTGGTATTAACATACTAAAGAGAGGCTACGAAATCATGCATTACCTAAAAACATAATCTAACTGCCAATTAAATTAGCCTGTTCATGGTAAACTTCACTTTCTGCAAAGGACAGTGCTGTGGAATATAACACTTCCACTGAGGCCTCTGAGCTGTGTAGGAAGCCATCCTTATGAAAGCAGGGTAAAATTGAATTATTTCAGGGTGCATTCCCTCCCTTCTCATCACTCTGCATCTCCTCTAGAGAGGAACAAGGTTTTTGTGTGCTGAGTTCCTTCATAGAAACAGTACAGCTGGCACTAATCTTCTAAGTATGTTTGTTACCCACTGCCCATAGAGGAAACACTGTGGGGTGCACACATTTTTATTTTGAAAATTATGACCTAGACTGAACTCCAGCTGTCTTATGTTTCTGAAGCATTCTCATTAATAATATTTTTTCAGCCTCTGTTTACTTAGTTGGTAATAACTTATTAAGTTGAGTGTATGTTCAGATCAGATATTTGATCCTAGCTAAGAATTAAGTTCAGGAAGGGCTAGGCAGGCACAAATAATTAGTATGTGTTTCTAGAGTGATGCTCTGAAATATAAGTTCTTTAGTTCTGGTAATTTGAATGTATTTTTAACAATAATAGTCACTGTGAACTTTTAATTCTGTGTTTGGAGCATTTGTCCAAGGAACTTTCATTCCAAGCAGTTTAAAAAAAATTCATTATGAAATATTATTTAAAAGTAAATGTTGCCAGCTTTAAAAATAATATCACATTATGCATATTATTGACTACATGATAAGTGAATGACATAGGAATAGTAGCATCAGCTTCTTGTCTTCATTCCAGTGCTTGGAAGCACTGATCGGTTTTGTCCTCTGAATTTTACATAGCATGAGTACCTCTGAAGAATGAATGTTCATAATCTAATCTAGTCTAATGGAAGGAAGCTTAATCATGTAGATCTTTTAAGAAATATTGATTTCACAAAAATATATGTGAGACTAATAGCTATTTCATTTGGGTACCACACACAGAGGAATATTTCTGACATTACGTAAGATCCATTGGATCACATTATAGAGATTACTATTAACTCCTATTATTAAAAAATGGTAAATGTATTATTCTGTAGGGGGAAAAAAATCACTGAAAATCTGAGTTTTCTTTAAAGACTGAAAACCAGAAAGCGTTTCAACTAGAGCAGGGAAAATTCAATTTTCCGTTTATATGTACAGTGAAAATTTGCAATATTTTGAAGGAAGCTGAAAATCTCATGAAAAATAATGGTTGCAAAAACAACAAAACATTTGACTGGAAAGTAGTGATTAATATCTTTAAAGGATAGTTACACTAATTGAGTTTAGAAAGTGGTTTACAAGGAGAAAGTCATTGCCAATATGCTGTGATAATCCAGAAAATCTGGCAAATAGAATGACCCTTAACAGACTATTGCACAGCACAGTTTAGGGAAGTTTTGAGTCCTAGCAACTATTTGTATGATTTTATTTATTTTTTTTAGGGTTTGGGCTTATATATTGTCAAGGAGCTTACCTTGAATTTTCATGCAAGTAATTCGTGTTGCCAGTAAGACTACTGAAAAGCACTTCCAGCCCTAAATTTCCAACAAATCATTTTATTTGTGAATTTTCTTTTAGACTATGAATTCTGTTAACAAAATATACAGAGTCTGGCTAACCCACTAAATACTAACCTGCAAGGGAAATGCTTCCTCCAATTACTCACATTACAGTTTTTATCCGATAAAGTTAGAATCTCCACACCCTCCACCTTCTGTGCCTCACGCAGAGAGCTTGTCCAGAAGACTTACTAGTCTTGAGAAGTCACGGTGCTTTTCTAGCCCCCTTTGGCAGAGTAGATTAAACCACACAAAGGCACCCTTGATGCAGCATAAATGTGACCACAAGAGGAGCCAGAGCACAGAAACTGTTCCACTACACTCATTCTGGACTATTTTTCTTAGCAAGTTGCCAGACTGAGCCTTAAAGTTGCACAAGCCAAGGCAGAAGCTATGCTGCACCTTTGCATGGTGAGGGTGACCAAGAGGAGATGAGCAGGGTTCTGCATGATGAGGTTTTGCTGAGCTGGAAGCATTCCCAGTGGATGAGAGGGGTGATGTGATCTGCAAGGTGAGGCAAGGGCTTAAAACCCAGCCTGGTTGAAAGAGCTGTGGCCTTGAAACTGGTGGCTCAGGTATGTTCCAGTCTGCCTATTTTTGTGATGCACAGGGCTATGGCATTGTGCCAAGACATGAGTGGTTGGGCACTAGGCTGTGCATCTGCTCCTGCGCCAAATTTGTATAACCCTACAGCCCATGTTGAACTTAACACAGTCACCATTGGGGTACTGGCGAATAGCAATGACAAAACTCCCACTGGCCTTCATATTTAACCCATTTACATTGTCTAAATACTGGAAACATGTGATCTTTATGGGGATTAACATGACAGGGGAACAGAGCTGTTGGAGGGCCCCAGGGTTAATGGGAATATGAAGACAACTCAGTAGCAGCTTTGTCAGGGCTGCTCAGCAGTTCATATCACTACTTCTGCCCTTCAGCTGGGGAAGAGCTTTCATGATTAAAGCATTTCATTTTGCCCTGCTAGTGTAGTCAGCCTAGCAGAGATTCTTTCATAACACTCAAATGATTTATAGCAGCAGCAGTCTTGACTATAACTGGACTAAATCCAGAAAACAACTCTTAAACCACTTCATGTAATGGCAGCCAAATTCCACATACCAGTTAGAAAATTCACACAACATAGTTATCATCCAAGTGCTTGAGTGTTCCAATACTGACAAATATATTCAGTTATTCCATTTTAATTTGCTACAAAGTCTTGGCAGAGCTCAAAATATATTCAGTTCCAGACTCAGAGTCACTACAGCCTCGGGTAGGCTGCAGATAAAGTTCCGTTCACAGAATACCTTTCAACACTATCTATATATTTGTCATGGTTTA
>VZTV01012164.1:0-19041 GCA_013400875.1 Anhinga rufa | reverse complement strand
AGTACCTTCACAGGGAGAAAACAACAAGTATTAAAGTTCTCTCTAATCTAAGTGAGGCACGCATAACAAGAAGCTATGGGCAGGAGCTGAAGCCAGGCAAATTCTAAGAGAGCAGACACGCAGCCTGAGGAGCTGGTGTGATTAACCACTGCAAAGCAAACGTAAAGGAAAACAGCAAATTTACCTTCTTCTCTTCTTTAAAAGAAATCTCCAGATTAAAAACTGGAACGTCCAGCATTCACCTTCCCTAACGCAGCCAGCAGTAAGTGCATCTGCAGGGTTGCAAAACTCTCCCGCTGTCCTGATGCAGTTTCTCCGGGACTATGGCCGGCTCTTCTCCAGACCCTGTGGAGGGTCCCCATTCCCAGGAGCGTGCCCCCCAGGAGGCCTGCCGTGGGTCAGACCTGCCTCCCGGGAACATCCCCTTGGCCTTTTGAGGAAAAAAAGTCCTTAATCCCTGCTCAGCTCTAACCAGGAGCGCTCGGAGGCATCGCTTTAGCCACATCTGTCCCCAGGAGCAGCTCCAGGATGTCCTATCTACTCACAAGTAGCAACGTTTCCAATGCATTCATAAATTATCTCTTAAGTTTTATTCTGCAGCAATGGGTGGGCAATGGCTTAAACCAAGGGCTTCCATAAGGATATGGTGAAATTCTGGCAGCATTCACAACTACAAAGCGACTGCCTTGGCCTGCTCTGTTATCACTCAGTTAATTGCCTTTGGAGTTTGTTTTCTTCCAATGGCAAAATCCTCTGTGAGAAGCAGGAATAGTTTCTGAAAGATCAGTACGGGGTGTCACAGAAACTACCTTGGCTCCTTGACTCTTGTAGCTGCTGCTGCTGCGGGGAAGTATCATGATATGGATTGTTTCTGCAGCTCCACTTTGAGGCAGAAGTAGCTAAAACTCAGAATTTGGGACTCTCTCTCCTCCCAGACTACCTCAGTGCCAGGAACCTGGGGGCGAGCTGGGTCCGGCAGCCCAGGGACCTCCCTCACCGGCTGCTGGGAAGGTGGGGTTTTTTGCTCAGCCCTGCACCTTGGGCAGCCAGGCTCAGCAGAGATCTGCCTGCAGTCCCACTCCAGCCGATTACATAATTTTTTAATAATTATTTTAAATTAGAATTATAATTCACTGATTGAATAATATGTCTGGAGCGCTAGTTTATCTTTGTGTAGGCAGATAACCGAACAAGGTGGTCCCTCCCAAGGCAGGTGCTTTGAAGGTGTGAATAGCCAATGAACTACAGCAGCATCCCGCAGCACCACTCAGATGGCGTCACCAAGCACCCAGGAAAATTAGGGCCACCTCAGTGAGGCTCATGCTTTCCTACCATCAGGAAGCCCGGGCGTATGCTCTCCGGCCATGTATCATTGTCCTTCCAGCTGCTGAGAAGACACATGAAAATGTCTGCAACTGTGCTAGGATCTATCAGCTGGTGGCGTGAACAGCACAAGGTCATTTCAGTCAAACCTGCACATTTTTTTCCACTTCTGTTAAGAAGAAAAAGCAACAACAAAATGCAATTAACTGTGGGTGGGAAAACTTGGTTGTCTTAGCAAAGAAATGACATTATATTTCAATTTTTGTTATATCAATGTTCAATAAAATTAAGCTCTGAGGTACAAAACCCTATAAAGCTTAATCGGTGTTTTGGATGCTAAGACAAATTTAAATATATTTATCAATGAAAACACACTATCAATTTGTTTTGTTTTTAACGATCCTGGGTAATAAAGAGAGAACAATAGAAGAGGGATGCTGTTACAGTTACAGCTGGGTTTGATTTAGCAGTTTACCAGTAGAGAGTTTAGCTCATGATGAACGCTGTAATACAGTGGGGGAGTTTAACAGATGCTTTCAAGGCGCAGGAGAAGACTGAGAAGCGCAGGCTGATGGAAGACACCCGGGAAACTGCAACTGCCAAGTCTTTATATCATCTGTGTAAGCCACATCATGCGTGGCCCGCGTGGAAAGCTGGAATAAACTTATACACGGAGTTAAGTGTGTATAGATCATACAACTTATGGTATATGGCTTTTTAAATATACTGAGAACCTCGCGAACGTTGCAAGTGATGTGAAAAGCGCTTCAGCTAGAGGGAGAGAGCTAATTAAGGGACACATCACAGGCGCGATCCTGTCCCAGAGAGCAAGGCTGGGGAAAGTGTGTGATCCCAGGGAGCTCTGTGCCATAACGCCTCCTCCCATAGGATAGAAGAGGAAGGAAAAGCAGGGAGGAGGAAGAGGATGGACACAGACACGCTGCAGGGCACCAGTCTTCAGCAGGGGTAGAGACAAATCCAACCTCAAAAAAACTCTGACTGGAGGCAGCACTAGAGGAAGGAGAAGAGAAAACCACACTGGCATCTCTCGGAATACCATTAAAAAAGTAGAATTACTTCATTGCCTTGTAATTTCCAGCCTCTGCTTATTTTTTTTACCACTTCATAATCCTCTTTTCAAACATTATCCTCTTACATCGTTGTCTCCCATTCAGCAAGGGTACCCTCGTGGCCCATCGCACCAGCAGACTTAAGAAGACCCTCTGCTCTCTGACAGCCTTTGCCAAGACATCCTGGGAGCACCTCCCAAAGCCAGGTTGGATTGGAATTATTTTTTTCAGGAATCCAGAATCCCACAGAGCTGCTTTTTGACTATTGTTTTGTGTTACTTACATCCTGCCAGTCTGGAAATGCTGCACGTAGTGTATTCAAAGATCAGACTGCTGATTCATAGTTACCCTGAGATCGATTGAGATAGCTGTATTCTCTTCCACTTGTGTCCAGCTAATCACCTAGTGGCATGAATATATCATAACTCCTAAACTGCATAGTCCTCTCCTTTCGCTGTTAACTTCCATCCTTTTTTTAATCCTTACCATCTGCACACTCCCTTCTCTCACCCTGGTGAAACCTCTTCATTTTCCTACTTGTTATCGCTATATGCTCGAGTGACTGCTGAAAAGCCTAACGCAACCTCCCCCAGCCAGCCCAGCGGCTCCACTTGAGGAACAACCTAACACCGTTTTACCCTTCAGCCCCTTTGCTGCCTCGCATACCAAGTCATGCCTCCCCCAGGTTGCATACCAGTTTCCCTTGGGGCGCCGTACCAAGAGCTCTTCTGAAGCCTCAGAGCAGATCTACTGCGTTTCCCGTGCTAGAAAATCAGTTAGGTAAAGATATCCCCCCAGTTCACGTGCCCTGGTATGCGTTAGGTGGAGGCAACAGAATATGCAGTGTATAAATAGACATCTACAATTAAAGAAGGTTCCATGTTACAGCTTATTGGCATCAACCCCTTTCATCGTTCTCAGATATGCCTTATAGTATCATTGACAGTAGATTATTTTCCTAGATTATTATAGTCTGTCTGGTGAACTCTGAGGCAGATAACACAATCACTCCGCCAATAAGCAGTCAATGCAGGCACTGTGGGAGGTGTAATAGCTTTTCATGGCAGTTCCTAGAGAATTGATTAGCACTTAGCTCATTAGCTCAATAGCAATCAATGACTCTAAACAGCTTAGATACCATTCTTGCACATCAGAATTGCATAATAAAAATCCTTATGACAGATTTACTTAGTACACAATAGCAGCACAATGTTCCGTGTAAGAGAGATTTACAGGGCTGAGGTGTGGAGGGGTATGTGCAGAGGAGGGAGCACAGGCGGTTCAACAGATAACAGAGGTGCTCAGCACCTTTCATGCACAAACCCTCTGCCGCTCCAGCTCTAACAGGTCCTGCAAGTGCCAGTGCTGCCTGCTCCCTGCCACGTTGTACGGCAGGAGGGGTTTGTCTTGCTATGGAGGAGAACATCCATAGCACGTGCCTTTGGCACAACTTTCTCCTTGCATGGGGCCAAGAAAACATGACCCACAGATTCAGATAGGTCCTTTTAAAAAAGATTGATATACTGAAACCAAAGTGGTTCAAAGATTGAGTGCTTGTTATACACCGCCACCGTTCACAGAAATTAAAACACTTTCCAGATATTTTTGAAAACATTAAACGAAGACGTGATCATTTTGAACAACTCTAAATTTTCGCCTCGCCTACGGAAAATTATTCTCTCTGATAAAGAAAACAGGAGGGTGAAATTCAAGAACACTCAAGTTTTGTAGCTCACTCCCATGGAGAACCAGTATAAAGCATCTCACAAAAAGGCCCAGCAGGACAGAGTGCTTTGGGGAAAAGGTTCAGAGGCAGAAATGTACCCATACCTTACCCACAGAGGCAGCAGGGCACAGCCCCCCATGGCACAGCCAGCAGACCACAAGCCCGGGCTGCATGTAGCCCCGAAGGCGAAGCTGGGAGAGACCAACATCTCCCACGGGACTTGAAGGTCAGCGCTCACAGCCCATTTAGATGGCTTTAAAAAACAAAGAAACTAGTGGTCAACGGTCTCTTGGCCTGCAAACTCATTCACAGTCGGCAGTGAGGCACAGCAGTAAAACTAATTTTTAACTTCTTGGACAGTTGGACTAGATGATCATTGTAGGTCCCTTCCAACCTAAAACNCGTACCTTCCCTTCCCGTACCTTCTTGCAGGTGGAGCTGTGCCACCTTCACAGCAGGTCGAGGGTGTTTGTCCTGAGAGCGGTGGGCTCAGCAGGAACTTGCAAACGACACAGCCTGCTGTAAGGGGGACGATGGGGCTACGCACACGGCAGCAACCCCTGACCCGAGTGGGGAAATATTTTCAAAGTAGGAGATGAGCCCAAAGGGTGGTACCAAGAAAGAAGAAAAAGCACAAAGGACATCCCCAGGTCCCCACATGGAGAGTGGTAAAAAGAGAAGGTCTGAAGGACAAGGGTACCAGCACTGCTGGGAGAGGTCAGAAGCAAGCAGAACTGTGCCATATTGATTAATTTAATAAACAAATAGTTTAATGAAAAAATGTTATGTATGGCTGGAGTGTGATTGTACCTTTATACTAAAGGCTTAATGAGAACAGCTCCTACGGGCTTTCGCTGATGTTTGTAAGCCAGGCCCTGGGAACTAGGCTGCTAATGAACTTCTGAGCTGTAAGTGATAATTGGGTAAAAGGTTCAGCAGAAGGACATGTTGTTGGGAACCATTCAATAGCAAACGTGGTATCAAAGGAGTGAGGAAAACTCCTCTGCTAGAGACCAAATCTTGGGTTAATGTTTTTCTAAACGACACCACCCATCAACTCTCATGAAGTCTTAGAACTTTTCCCAGACCTTCAGCCCTCTATCTATTAAACCATTAATTACATAAAAAGGAAAGATACAGAAAAAGACCTTGGTGAAGGAGAGACTTGGATATCTGATGCATCATTCATTTTCCCATTTACATGAATAAGAGAAAACAACAGGAACCAAGTGAATGAGGTTTTGTCTTTTATAGCTGAATTAATACAGCCGTGGCAGTAAGGTCTCATCGGACTAACTGAGCAGTCTCCCAGCGGTTTGATGAGCCCTTGATAACGTGCTTGATAAAGGACTGAATTTGTCTGGTGCTGGCTGATTAACTGCCCAGTAAACAGCTGATGGATAATAAGCAAGCTGCAGCAGAACCTGAGACAGCCCAGAATACAGTACCCATGAAAGCAAGATAGGGAACCTTTTCATTACCAAAAATTCATCATAATACAAGGACATTTTATGACTCATATACTACATTTATGACAGCTAAAATATTTACTTTTAAAAATTGGATAGAAATTCACCTAAGGTTTTAATTCCCTTGTTCTTTTCCCCCCAAGAATAGTAAAATTGCCATTATACAAAATATCAGTGTTATTTATTTTGAAAAATATTCCTGATTTTTTTACAAATGTGTTCAATACTGAAAATTAATTTTAAAATTATTTAATCATGAGACTGCTAAAATCAGTGGAATTTCAAGACAGATTTTATAAGGGGAAAATTAAGTTTCCATAACTGTTAATATACTTAGATGTAAATAACATTTCATGTTGGAGAAATTGCTTTATGAGTCTCTAAGTCTTATTTAATTAATCAGTACACTTTGCATCAGTGACAAAGCACACATTCAGCATATTTAAAGATGAATATTCTATTATAGGAGCATTAAGTGTAGTCTTATCAGGGATTTAATAAATAACAGCAATATTCTAATATGAAAACCTCATAAAGAGCTGAGCTCAAGGGGGCATAAATTGTGATGCAAGGGCATTTTTAAATCGGAGCACGCATATTTCTTAGAGCCTTAGAAGACAAGAAGTAGTGCCTACTTTTGCTTTTTAAAGCCAAGAAATGCATTGTTTTTCATAACCCAGTGTGGAACAGAATGAGCCTCAGGAGGGCTCTCTTGGAGAATGTACAAGAAGTGGAACTGGCGTCATCTTTTGACCTTGCTGTTCCATACCTTCACGGAGAGCACTGCCTAGCACTCCACCTAAGTCCCAAAAGCAACAAAACAGCAAAAATGGCTAAAAAACGCAGACTGAGAAGACTGGAAGCAGATTAGTGTAGCAGCAAGACCTCTTTTTGCAAATGAGGAAACATATCACAGAAACAGGTGACAGATTTGCACGAAATTAAAGCAAGCCAATGAGTCAAGAGACAAGAGGGTCATTGCTTACAGTGGGAACAGAAGTGTCACGATCAATTATGTATCTCTCATTGAGCTGCTTTTGAACAGCTCACATTCTCAGCATGGGACAACCTCAAAAAGAAAACCATGAATGTGTGTTCATCTCACTCATGCTGTCATTTGCCTCAGAAATAAAAGTGGTGGAGCCAAGAGCATGCAGCTGTGCAGGCCAGCCCACGCTCCCCTTGAATGCAAGGCGCAGGCAGCCCGTCCAGCCCCACGCTCCACATCCCCAGATACAGAGGGCAATACTAACACATAGCGTCTCTGAACTAGCAGTAGTTTGGGTTCCTCGCTTGTACTGTCCCAGTTTTAAATACAGTGAGACAAGCAGCAATGCACTGACGGCATTTCAGACCATGCCCCACTCCAGGTGTTGGCCTCCAGCTGTGACAGGCAACACAACACACAGTGTGTTCACCGGACACCAAACCCCACAGCTACACAGGCTGTTATACAGCTCTCGTTCCCTGCTACCTGAACCGCTCACAATTACAAACTCACGTGTCTTGGAAACGAAGCGCAATGCCATTTTACAGGAGGGAATTGAGTTCATCTTAGGATTTCTTGGCCGTTGATACTGGGTATGGCCACCACCAGGTCACCCAGCAAGTCTGTAATGACCTATATCAGAAATGGGCACTAGATTTAATTTCTGGAAGATTACCCAGGGAACATAGTGTGGAATATGCATGGGCCTTATGCTAGCTGCAGAAAATCAACAACTCATTACCTGACCATGGTTTTCTAAGACTGTCCACTGCAGAGGAAACTTCAAACAAAGAATAAAACCCCATCCCTTCCATCACTGCTCCATACAGCAGAGACATCTGGATCTAGAAAAGAAGATTATATATTTTAATCAGCACTGATCAGTCGTAGTTGCTGATTTTTATAAATGACATTAAAATACGAGAATGTTTCAGCAATAATGTCATATTATGACAAGTCATTGGTTTGACTGCTATCTCATAAAATAATGCATGAATAACAAAGAGCATATAAAATGAACCCTCTAAAAGACTAGAAATATTTTTTTAAGTTCTGAAAATACTTAGAATAGAATTTCAGAACTGAGAAATGCCTCAGCTGGTTTTAGTCCCCTTGCACCCTCTGGAGGTCTCCTGTGAAGTAGAAAAAATGAGATATATCTGGTTTCCTTCAATCTACCAAACAGATGCTGGGACACCAAACCACATTACCGATGAGAGCCCCAGACATTGCACTGCCAGGATCCTCAGGTCACCTACCCCAAAGGAGGAAGCAGCAACCCAAAATGTATGCCAGACAACCCCCTTGGAAGTTCCCCTGAGCTCCACCTGTAGCTACAGCCCAGCAGGTGTAGGCATGGGTGACATCTCCAGGGCACAGACTGCTGCCAGTATTCAGTGATATCAGTAACACCCCTTCTTTGAGCCGGGCTCCCAGCAAATGCCGTGCACGGGGAAGGCACACTGGGGTGGTTATCTCTGCCTGGACACCCGAATGGTGTGTTTACAGGATATGTATATGTGGTATGTATATATTCAGTTTTCCCTTGCAGGTCTGAGTAGAAAATTGTCATTTCCATCTGGCTCCCATCTGTGCCTTCAAGGCAGCATTAAACACTCAGCACGAACTGGCCTCTTCTTTTACTTACCGGCTGAGCAGAAGTGTTTTCTAGTGCCGTTAAATAATCCCTGCTTAACCCTAGTTTGGATGCAGTGAAGCATGGCCAGGTATTCAAAGCCCTTTCTCTGAATCTGGGATACAGGCTCCAAGCTCCCACTCACTGCGCTGCTTTGACAGCACTGAGTGGCTCCAGGACAACGTACACAGCACCTCTGGGAGAGCAAATAACTCACATCTGCACAATGGTCATGCCGCGGCGAGATACAGGTGCAATCACACCGAAATCAGAGTGGTTAAAGACCAAACAGTACAATTATCGGGCACGATTTTTATTGCTGCTGGTTTGGGTTTTAAATTTTAAAGTTCCTAGCCTGGAAGCTGCTGTTTGCTCTTAGCACTTTGCTGTTAAAAATATCAGCGTTTGCAATGCATACTAAGCACGTGTGACAAACTGCTAATAATAAGGTTCCTCCCGCTTGCTGCAAGAGGCTTAAAAAGCAGCGTCCACAGTCAGCATGTCCGCCCAGGTGGCAGGGCTCTGAGCTGCTCCTCCAAGGGTCTAGATCAGAATCTGCAAGTTTAGTCAATTCTGCGCCAGTTGTTGTCATGAAAAATTGCCTTTCTCCGGATGGCAGAAGGACTCAGAGCTTGTGCTCCTCCTCCTAGGCAAAAGACAAAGAAATGGCAGCATTGGCGTTTTCTGTGCCTGTTGGCTAAATGAGGGAGCACACGCTGGCAGACTAAAGGTTATATGTTCCAAGACGGGAGAGACATTTTTGGCACTGTCTACCACCAGGCCGTTGCCCAAAGGTCAGTGAAGCGCCGTGGGAGCAGAGCCCCGGCACGGCTGGGCAGGCACCGCCGGCACGGCTTGCCAGCGGCTGGGCCAAGGGCAGCCCCCGAGCCTCGCTGGTGAAAGCACCACGGCGCAGGAGAGCGCTGAAGTGGCCTCTTGGCCAGAGCTCTGGTTACGGGGACACCTCAAGGACTGCCGTGAACTGACTGAAATCTCACCGCTGCTAAAAACTTCAGAAAGGGGAGGGAAGAAACTTTCCAACAAAATACAGAAATATAAAGCCTGTTCAGCACAAACTCTGACCTCTATTCTTCTCTTAGAATGCATGGCACAACCTCAAACCAACCAGCCAGGTGGGTTCTTCCGGGGGTCCCTGCACAAAGCACGCTGGAGGTGGGCTCGGATCCATCCATCTTTGGCCACATTAATGCTTTCAGGTAATTGTGTGGAAGTTGGGACTCAAAACGCTGTATGTCCCCTTGTGCTGGGAGCCTCGTTAGGTGATGAGTAAGAGGTAGCTGCGTCTTAGCGGAAAGCTTCTGGGGACCTGCAGGTGCCTGGCATGGCTAGCGTAGGTACGGAGCATGCGGGGAGCAGTAGCTCCCTACGCTAACAAAACCCCACTGTTTATTACTGGTTTAAATGCGTCAAGACTAGACTACTGCAAATCCCTTTGAACTTTTTGCCAATGAAAAAAATAATGGTTTGGGCTGACCCAAATGAAAGCATGTTGGCATA
Organism: Anhinga rufa; assembly: GCA_013400875.1. Classification (NCBI taxonomy): domain Eukaryota; kingdom Metazoa; phylum Chordata; class Aves; order Suliformes; family Anhingidae; genus Anhinga; species Anhinga rufa. The sequence continues at coordinate 9,311 of VZTV01012164.1, read as the reverse complement.
ATCACTGCCCTAAAACCTTCCCCCATCACTTGGCATCTGCAGCCCAGAGCCGTTCCCTGGCATTTCCCGGGAGAGCAGGGGACGAGGCAGAGCCTGTGGCTGAGCACGACTGCTCATCGCTGTGCCCAGCCCAGCCGCAGGGCTCTTTGCTGGGGTCAGTTCTCCGTTTGTGGTTTAACCTCGACACCGGTTCCCTCTCATTCTCCGTTTGTGTATGTACTATGGGTTTTCCTACTACTGAAAAGCTGTTCTCTGTGCAGTTACTGGTAGACTGTGAACAAGGTATGTACTAAATAACCCTCAGACAAACTGGGTAGGTCAAGCTTTGTAAGTCTCTCCTTTGAAGATAACTTCAGGGGATATTGTTTTTATGAGCCCTGTCCAATTTACCAGCTGCGCTTTTAAGGAGGAGCAGCACCTTCTGCTAGACCAGGCGATGCAAGCCCTTGTGCACCTCTCCACAACGTATGCTGTTACAGCCGTGACAGCAGTGGGCAGAAAAGCTTGCAGGGGGAAGTAGCATGTTTTGTTAGGCCAAATGACATAGCTGAAAAAATCAGAAAAGCTTTTGGATATACAAACCTTTTTTACATCTATGCAACAGATTTGAGACTAATAAAAGATACTATCTTTCCCTACAAACCTCGCTTCTCTTACAGCCTTATATCATCACAGCTGCAGCAAATTGAAACTATTGATGTGGTATTCAAAGAAAATGGTTACCTCTGTGGTATCATTCAATATTTATTTATACACCAGGCATTATCCCTCTTAACCACTGTTCATGTAGGACACCTGCAAAGCCCTATTCTACCATCATGCCTCCTAGAATGCAAAACCAAAATATGTATTTGTGCACTGTGACCCCTACACCCTAGATTCATAAACTCCTTTGGTGTCCAGGGGCAGGAGAGGCTCTGAAAACCTCCAGGTACAAGTCAGTATGAGCCTTTCCAAAATATTATCCCCAGCACATCAACCTCACCCGCATCCCTTCTTCCTGTATCTACAGTCTTGCAGTTTCTCATTAATACAACACGGATTATTAAAACAAGACCAGTTATAAAGGAACAGAACTTTTCCCTTCCCTTCCCTTCCCTTCCCTTCCCTTCCCTTCCCTTCCCATACCTTACCTTCCCGTACCTCACCTTCCTTTCCCTTCCCTTCCCATCTGGAGGATGATTAAAAGAGTAATCTTATTCTCAGCAGATGTAAACTGTTTCACTTTCGGTCTCACCCTGCAGAGATCTGTGCCCAAGATGATTGCCGAGTTCACTGGATACAAGCAATGTTCAGCACCATCAACTCAATTTAGAGTTTGGTCAGTGACTCCTGTATCGATGCCGATCTCTTTAGTACGCAATGCATACCTATAGTTTCATTTCAAAGATGACAAATAACAGCTCTGGTCTTCCAAACTCTACATACTTTAGTGCATCAGTATACGTCCTGTATCAAATCACCTCTACTGTAGCCAAGAATCCCCGTTCTCCAAATGGACTCTCAGCTCCCATATATTGCAGAGCTGTTTTCCAGATGTTTTTTCCAGGTTGCAGCTATCAGTACTACCACATAACACTGCTCTTTTATGTCCTATTTCCTCAGCTGCACAAATCTTACCATTTATTTTGGTCTGCCTCGCAGCCAGACTTGTATGTTTTCTCTCCGTTCTTTAGGATTTCTCACTGCTTTACTGCAGCAGCTATTTCCACAGAAGTTATGAGTTATTCTACTCTGTTCATCTCCCATGGAGGAAAACTCTAAAGGTAGACCCCAGTGATATGTAGTCTATGTTGCTAAAACAAACAAAAGTCTTACAAAGAACACCATAAATACTCTACAATTTGACCAGGAAAAAGAATAACAGGTTTGAAAAATGGACTTTTCTATTGTGACTTAAAGGCTGTCCCCATTCCCCCTCATGTAATTAATATGCATATGGGGCACTGAAAAGCCCCATCGTTCCCAACACAGCAGCATCGCGGCCAGCTAGGAAAACCAGTGACATTCCAAATTAAGCAACTCTGGACTCCTTTTTAATTCCTGTAAAGAAAACACAAAATAATTATTGCTGCTCCTCTGAGCATAGAGTCTTGTATCAAGAGGTAAGCTCCTCACTGCAATGGTGTGGAAATTTTTCTTCTTTTAAAGCATGAACAACTCCAGACAAGACTATTTCTCTCCTGAACGGTAATTCTACTGCAGGGAAACTATTTTCAAACAAATGCCACTCTCCAGGTGATGAATAAGGGACTTAGAAAGGTGTGTCATGGCCACAGAGAGATGACATGGTTACATTTATTTTCTCCTCCTACGGTATGGATAATGGTGTATCTTACCTTCCTTGAGTTTGTCACATTCCCTAGCCTCTGAGATTACACTTGTCAGCTTTGTAATGAAGAGCAAAAACAAGGGACAAAATGCAAAACCTGTTAGTTTCAAACATGCCACCTTGAATTAGAAATTAGTCTGAAAATGTTCTCATCCAGAGTAGTCTAAGTCCTGCTTGCTCAGTGTGAATTACAGTAACTCCGGCCATCCCCTTGTCCTGTTCTGTGAAGGCACAAGTAAAAAGTGAAGGAGTATCTGGAGAATTTTACAGGCAACAAGATGATATGTTCATAGACCTCTTTAGAAAGTCAGCACTGATCTGCCCTCACACTCACTGAGGATGCTCAACCCGTGATTCAATCATCTTCCCAAATTGTTCATGGAGGCTTCGTCCTCACTCTTCTTATGTTCTCAGAGGACATTAGCAGTTGATCTTGAGTAACATCTGTCTTACCACCACCATAGTCCTTGTTCTGGACTCACACAATCTAAATTCACAAGACAGTTGATCTCTAGACTCAGAAATCAGAGCAACACCTCCTGGAAACTTGTGTGCCACCAGGAACTAAAAGCACCGTCCTGAAGTCCTGTCCCTGGCAAAGCATGGGCAAGACTCCCGCTGCCAGCACTCGGTACTCCATAAAACCCTCTGATCCATCCCTAACAGCATCCCAAAAAGAGCAGTGCCAGCTGGGGATTCGGACACTAGGAATGCTCACCCCAGTTCATGCTTTTCCAGTGGATATATTTTTAATTTGCCATGAACACCTTACATGGAGAAATAGTAACAAGAAAACAAACCCAACACTTCCTTGGACACCGAGCACATCCAAGCTGGCCATAGCTAGCCAAAGGCAGTGCTGTCTTATATTTATTTATTCAGGCTGCTGGCTTGCCAGCCTGGCTGCCTGCACACCTTCCCGTGATGGGCTCGAGTGCTCGGGCAATGCAGGAGAAAAGGGGCGATTTCTGTGAAACCTGTCGCTTCTTCACCATCCGGTTATGCCTCAATATGCGCTTTCCGTGTGTACAGGGCTTTCAGCCCCTTATCCTTCCCTTGGATCTCTGCAGTTGCACAGTTTGCCCCAGAGCTGATTCAAGCAAAGGAGTGGGGCCTCGGGCTGTTGAATCTCCAGGATTAGAAAAATGCAGGAGAAGAATGAAATGACTGCCACAGATCTAACAGTAAAGAATAATGAGACAAGTATGTGATATACTGACCCGGATAATACCATTAAGATCAGCAGCCACACAAGATACATCACTAATCCTACTATAGTCAGAATACATGTGACAAGGAACAGCACCTATCTTTTAAACAGGGTGCTTAATTGAAAGAGAAAACTAGACACCTCAGACAAACAACTCAATGACAGAGACGAAGCCTTGCTGAAGGAAGAGTGCCCCAACGTGAGCCGAGTTGCAAGCTGTAGTCGGAGGTGATGCTCATCCTCCAAAGCTTTGAATGTGCTGCAAGCACCCCCCGACCGCAGCGTCCTCAGTGAAGGGCTTCCAAGCCAGGCCATAAAAGAGGTTTTTTTACTGGTGTTAATGCAGTTCACAGCCGCCCCCGCAGCCAACGGTGCTGAAGTGCTTTGCCCCCCTGATCTGCAGGCAGGAGCACCGTGCCTGCACCAGGGTGAGGGTGCTGGGCTGGAGTGGGCAGCCAGCCAGCAGTGCTGATGCCTCCCTGCCACTTTTACCCAGGCTTAGACAGGCACTTTCAGCAGAGCTTTACACTCAGAAGAGATGCTGCAGTTCTGCTGCCGCCTCCCCTTTTCCCTGAAACCAAACAAGCTCGTTGCACTGCATGAAAGTCTCTTCCGTGCCTTGATGTGCTTGGATCATCCTTAGCAGCCACCTGTGAGTTTGCACTGCTCTACTTTTTCTGCTTCAAAGTTTCTGACTAATAAAAAAGTTGGCAATAACAAACTCACTAATGGTTTTCCTCAAGGCTCGTACACTGTGTTACATGAGCCCTGATGGAAGCAGTGTGGTGGGGATTTCGAAGCCGTCGTGCTAGAACCAGCCACAGACATGGGAAAAGGTTGCTCAGTCAAAGCCCATCAGTCCCAGCTTCATAGACATCGGCGTCCTGTTTGATCTTTATGTAAAGCTCATAGTGAAGTGTATGTTAGGACTGCTTCTTGAGGTGTCTAATCTAAAAGCTTTAGCTAGCCTGCTGTAGTTAGGGACATAAAATTATTTAGACATATGTAAAACTCTTGGGGAGCAAGATGAGAGATGTTCCTATTGCTGACATTAGCATATGCAGGATAATGGTCTGGGAGTAAAAAAATTAAACTTTTAAAGACATTCCAGCTAGGTAAGGAGAGAGGAAACATCTTTCTTGGCAGATGTCAGCAGGAATTCTCACAGCAAGCACAGGGAAGAGGGGAGAGGGATGAGAACTGAGCCCAGTGAGCAAGGGCAGGGTTTGATGTGAACTGCCACGGCTGATGGCGTAAATGGTTCTTTTTGTAATGGAAAAGGTTTTCAAAAATGGTTTGAAACCTCCCTGATTTTATGATGTCACAGTCAATATTAGCTACAAGTTGTGTTTTGCTTTTGGTATGTGGTATGGAGGAAGACCAGTCATGAGTTTCAGCTTACTCTGCATCACAGAAATGTAACATTTCCATGTTCGCAGCCTTATATCAAGGTTTTCATTTGCTTTTGGCTTGAATGATTTTGATATTTTGGAACTTTAATAGAATTTATTTCTACACATTTGAATATTTGGGCCTCTAAATTAGCCATAATCCAAGGGGAAAAAATATTTAATTACAAAAGAAATATAGCAAGGGAAAGAGTTCAGCGGAGGCAGACCAGCCTCCTCCTAACAATTGGGAAGTGCATTTATTAATGCATATTACAGTGTGAAGATGGGTGTTAGTTGGTGTGATTACTGACTGTGTTAAGGTCCCTATGCCAGTGAACCCAAGATTGAGCAAGCTAAACAAACAAGGTATTTTTTGAATGCTGTATTTGTTCTTTAAACACTAAACCCCAGAATAACGTCCGCACCAGCAGCAGGGCAGCAGCTTGGCTTGCCTTTTCCTGAAGCCATGCGCAAGTCGTGGGGGTACAGGTGATGGGCTAAGACACCAGCACAGTCCCAAGCGCCGGGAGAGGCCGATGTGCAGGCGCACTCGCACACCCTGGCATGTCTGCAGCCAGGCTAGGTCCCACTGCCTGCTTGGGCCATGGAAAGAGGCCTTGGAGCCGTTCCCTAGCTTCCTTCATCACAGACAGCACTGGCTGTCATCGCCCAGTGCACAGGATCGGCAATGACCTCTAAAGCCAGACACGTGCATGCACACAGTACGATTTGGAAATATTTGCAGAAATTGCCACAGTTACAGAAAAAAAAGATCCATTTCGAATTGTTCTAAACCAGATGTGCACAGCCTGTTAATTCTCAGCTTAATGATAAAATCTTCTTTATCAAAACTCCCCGGTTCTTTTTTTGTGTGCAACTAAGTGCAACCGGCCGTGTTTACCTGCAGAAAGTGACTCTGCAGCTGAGGTCTAACACATTCCCCGAGTTCACACTCTTCCAGCACAGGAGTGCTCCTGGATTATCTCTCTGAGGCCAGTTCTTACACTGGATCAGAAACATAAGTCAATTAGATCATAAATGCTTATACTCTAAGGCAAGGGGCACCTGTAATCTGTTTAATCTAGCCAGGTGCAGGTCAGCGTTCATCCAGTTATGTTCTTCTGAGACCACTAACTTCTCTCAGTGCAGCATAGCTCCCAGTGGATGTGACGCGCGTTCTGGACCTGAAGGCATCTGGATAGGAAGCATCCAGCAACAGCAGGGCCATCCAAGTTCAGCCACACTTGCTGCTAAAGCAGGTCTTGCAGATCAAATTTGTCAGCTTTCCCACTAAACCACTGGTTCCTCTCTGCCTTTCCCTGCCAGAACGAAGCACTTTCTTGTAGACAAGATCATCAAGATCTCCTTCCCACAAAGGTCCCTGTGGGATATGTTCAAGCCATCTCAGTCTCCTTCTTGATAAATTACAAGACCGAGTTCCTTAATGCGTTCATTTAAGGCATGCTCTTCTGACCCCAGAGCATTTTGTGGCTATGCACTGCACCTTCTCCTTCCACTCGGAGCAGGTGGAGCATTAAACCCACATGGGGTTGGTCCTACACGCAGCAGCAGTCCTGCTGCCCCGCTGCCCATCATTTCCAAGCAATGGCTTTATTTCCATAGCACCAAACACACAGTTTTTCCCCTGTCCTCCAAACCAAGATACAGCCACCTGCCCTGTAAACCCAGCCTGTCCTGCTCCAGACACCTGCATGTGCACACGTGCACCTGCATTTTTACTTTTAATGGGCCCATCCGTGATCCATATCGCTCCATCTTACTGACCTCTCTTCAGCATTAGCTCAGTGTTAGCTACCACAGTTTCGGTAGACTTTCTATTCACTTTAATCAAGAGTAATATCCTTCAAAATGATTGATTCAAATGCTGGAGAGGCCCTGCAGAGTCTCAGTGCAAACATTTCTACACAGTGATGATTTCTAACGTGCAGTTATTCCCTTTCATTGCTCTTAATCCATTTAACTTCTGCTTTCATAGCTTCTTACTCAATACATTGGAGGATTTTATGTTGAAGTTAAGGCTTTTGAAAAGTCTCTACACATTACACAGGTCACTGGTGTTCTTCAGGCTTGAAAATTCTGTAGTATCTGCAGCCATGATACTATTTTCTTGCACAAGGAAAGGTTAAAAATTGTGCAAACACTTCAGGACATGAATCTGAGTCAAGTGTTATTTTGCTTTACAATCTCTACATACAATGCATAACAACAGCAGTTTAAACATTGGGCATTTATCATTCAGGAGTTATCACAACTTTATTTCCTTTTTTTGTTGTTGCTTCTCTGGCTTTTAACCCTCTTTTTTTTTCTAACATTTTAATTCTTTGGCTGCTTTAAAGAAATTACCTCATTAAAGGACTTATGGCCTTGGGAGTTATACACATGATTTATCTAGGAAACTGGATAGCTCTGCCAGGTGCAAGCACGGCAGGTATCCCAAATCCAGTGTTGGCACTGGTCAGGCAGCACCAGTAGCCCAGCACTGCAGCACAAAGTCACTCCAGCTCATGGTCCACCAGGACTTGCCCCATCCCCAAGCTGGTAAGCCTTATTTCTCTGCTTGTCCCAAGGCTTCGCTGCTCTCAGACATGAGGGAACCAATGCCCCCTACTCCTGACTCGAGGCTTGCATGGAGCCAGCCCGGCAGCGTCTGCCTGCGATGCCCAAATCCCAGCACACGTCTCAGCTGCCAGGGCTCACCCAGTCCGACACTGAGCAGGCAGATGGGGAACAGCTTGGGGTCAACCACCCCCCAAAGGAGTAGGGGGTACCCTGGCTGTCATTTGGAAAAAAACAGTAGGCAAACGATTTTCAGGAAGAAATGTGGTTTTGAAGTCAATAAGCCACTTAATCTGTAAATCCCTCTGATACAGTATTGCCTCCACGGGGAAATGGAGGCTCAGGTAAGTTAAGTAGCTGCTCAAAAGGTCATGCAATAAGTCACTGTAAAACTAAAAAATTAAGCTGTTTCCTACTAGCTGGTGCTTTGCCACTGGAAAATGTCACCCCAGAGGGGAAGTTTCAATGAAGTGTGTGCATGGCTTTATCATTTTTGCACGGAGAAACCGAGTTGTCATGACCTGGTTGCCTGCCTCACTCCCCCGAGCGCTCCAGCTGCAGGGGCTGCTGCCAGCAGGACTCCGCGCAATGGGGAGAAAAGCCTCGTCTGCACTGTGGGGAGACGTCCGAGGAGAAAGCTCCCTCCTTGTTTGTTCTACACCTTCTGACCTCTTGGAACAAGTCCTGTAGTAGAAGGATGAAGGCAAAAGGGGCCTCCTTGGTCATCGTCACCAGCAACACTTCTTACCGGCGGCCAGGCAGCAGATACGAGGCCAGAGTAAATCAAAGCACCTCCTGCCCCCCAAAGGAAGGATTCCACAGATGTCCCAGAGGAGCTGAAGCTCCTCGCACAAGAAGCCTCGAACCTCCCTGCACACACACCAGGGCATGCCCAGACGGTGCATGGAGGTAACTGTGATATGGAGGAAGGCAAAGTGCTGGCTCCAGGTACCTCCTCCACTCAGGGACCAACTGAAGCCAGAAGGATGTGTGTGAAACCACTTCTGGGACAACAGTGGATGTTTCTGTCCCTGCTGGGAACGCTAACGCAGCCTCATGCACTGTGCCTAGCTGATGCCAGTCTTTAAGGCTTCAGAGGACTGGAAAATAGTCTAATAAACAACGAAACCAGCCACAGCTCACAGAGTGAGCTCCTCTCTAGAGCTGGCCAGTGGAAACACTGAGGCATTGCTTTTCACACCCACACTCACGCTACATCTTGCAGGCACGTTGAAAGCCTGTGGCTGCCAGACGAGATAGAGAAGGAACCTGACACGTAAGGAGCTATCATTGCCACACAGTTCCTTGAGATTTCCTGTTTGCACCCCAGCCGGAGAATTGCCAGCACCCAGAGCAGTGCATTGCAAGCCGGGGGTCATGACCCTCCTCTTGTGGGTTGCAACAGATTTCAAAGAGAATCTCAAAATATTAGGAAAAGCAGNAAAATATAACCATAGCTCATTCCCTGCCTTGGAGGAACGGAGATGCTGCATCTCCAAGGACAACATGAAAACAGGCCAGTCAAAGGGAATGACACGCTCGAAACGTTTGAGATGCACTGAAAATCTGCGCTCTGACAGCACAGGAGCTGCCGTCTCGGCAGCACGATGTCCCAGGGCAAAACTGCTCGGGGGCTCGGTCCTCCCCTGTGCAGGGGAGCCATACGGCACCGGAGGGCAAACTTCTCGAGGAGCACCTCTGCCCGGAGCCCCTTTCTGAGCACCAGGGACCCTCCAGCGAGCGAAGGCAGCCCCGTGTGGGGCGAGGGTGGGAAGGGAGCAGCCCCATGTGGGGCGAGGGT
>VZTV01012163.1:0-17073 GCA_013400875.1 Anhinga rufa | reverse complement strand
AAGTGTAAAACCAAATCTATGATTACACTGAATCTTTTACATCCCCAGCTTTGGGCAACAGCAACTATCAGCCCTCTGCCCTTGCTAAAGAGGATCATCTAGCCCAGCCCCCTTTTGTAGGAGCAGATTAACTTGTGCAGGCTACAACCAGTCCTCTTCCAGATCAGACTTGTACTATATCGCAGATGTCTTAGTAAAGGGACCTTGAGGAGAGGACAGAAGGTCTCCACAGGGCTTCATCTTGTGCTGTAAGGACCCAGCCCAAGACACTGCCACTTGAGCAGAGGAGGACAACGTGTTGAAAGTGGCTTGAAACCTGCAGTTGCTGCCCTTTCTTACCTACCCTGCTCCCCTTCTCATCCCACATCTGTATGCTTCCTTCTTGCAGCTGATTAGGGCATTCCCCCAAAGTCAATGACTTTATTAAAAAATACTGCTACTGGAAAGTGAAAAAAAAATATAAATCCCTAGGTCGGACTGGAGGTCCCAGGCAAAGCAGCAGCAGTGGCCGGGAGGTGGGCTGGACCTCCGACAGCCAAGAGGGAGTAGCAGCACGTGGGAAGAGCGTTCCCTGACAGGGCAGGGAGCGCAGCACCGGCCATCCCTACCCTTCGGGCATTTTCCTAGGAGCCTCCCGCTCGCTGACGGCGCTGCCGTGTGCTCAGCTGGGCGTGCTCAGCTAACAGCCCACACGCATACACGTGCACACCCACATGCACATAGCCTGCTTGCTCCATTTGCTCTCCCTCCTCCAGGTCCCTGTGCTCTGGAGTGCGAGCGCCTGCCTCTTGTTGGACTGGCACCAGAGCGCTACGTTCTGCTCCGGCATCCTCCTCATTTCCAGCTAGGCTAGCCAAAGCAGGCGTCGTGCGTGACACCCCAGCTGGCCCAGCGATGCTCCGGGTTCCTCTGCCTTCGGAGCATCTCCCTCCCTTGCAGCTGCAGCTACAGCAATAAACAATTCTTATTGTGAAACTCTCTCACCTCTAAAGCCTTTTCCTTTTTGTGCTGTGAATCTAGCACTACACAACAACTTCAAACCCTCCTGCAGCGAGAACTGGATATGAGACACCATCTGCTCCCGGGCACAGACTCCAGTTGCAGCGAGCCTCCTTCCACACCAGTGCTTCTCCCAGTCCCAACTGGCAATTCTCAATTGCTCATGAGCATATTCACTGGGAGGGTATATAGCTCTGTATACCTACCGTGTGGCAAGGAAATAACCTAGGTTGCTTCAAAATGCATGAGGCACCTTAGACTAGGATTTTGAGATCGACTATAGGAATGCTGAGATACACTAACATATATGCATATACACTTCTGATGCAAATAGAGAATAGGTCTGTACCTACAGAAAAACATTCTTGTCAGCAAGACAAAGTAGTTGTATGTAGCAAAGGGAAAGAAAAAAACCATGGGTGGGTGTACAGACAGTTTCAATCTATAATTCACAAGATGACAACTCAGATATACTAATTAAACTGCAGAATATCATCTTGCTGCAAGGTTATGTGACCTGCTGAAGAGTCACCTAGATCCACAGGGCAGATAAAGAAGTTATATCCTTCATAAAAAGGTAACAAAATTAGATATTTTTACAGTGCCAGCAACTGCAGGAATTAGACTTAAAACTTGTAAGTCTAAAGTAGAAAAGCAACAGAAACAAGCTTACCTTTTGAACTGTATTTGAAGTTATTAGTTGACTAAAAGTGTTTTGTTCCTGATCCAGTACGGAAATGCTTACACATACAAAACACAGCTTGAAAGAGCGAGAATTTTATTTTCCTTTACTGAATAATAAAGACAGTGTTTAACAGAGAATGATGAACTGTAAATTGCTTTACCTTTTCTCCATAGCCTCTATCTTTGGTCATCATTTCCCTGAGCGTCTGTAATACTTTAATACATAGTTTCTCCTCATTCTCCTCTAGCAGCTGTTTAGTATGCTTTATTAACCTGAAAATAACCAATCAATCACAGTTCGTTTTAGTACTAACATTCTAAAATGGCGTAATATATACGTGGCTATCTTACTTAATTGGTTTAAGCTGAAAACAAGTTTTATTATACCATTATACAACCATCTTGGGAACGTTCTCTCAAGAGCAACGCTGAACCAGCTACCACGGGCTTTGGTGAGGCTGTGGAGGGAACCGCATCCCCCCAGCAGGACGGCAGCCAGATAAAACCCTCCGACTACAGGCAGAGTCGGGGGAAGGGGCAGTGGGATTTAGGACTTGCTGGTCCTCCAGCACAAACACTTAACAGTAAGAAAGAAAACTATTCCACATACTACTTTGTTAAAAAAAAAATATATATATACTGAGAGATCTGGATAGCACAATTAGAAATCCATCCTACCCAGCATTTGTTTGCCTCTCTGGTACCTAGCTGCCATAAACTCTCTATATAAATCACCCCTCCAGGAGGTGATCTGAGAAGCTGGATTCTGCTCTGAATTGCCCTCTAAATGACCTTGTAATCTTTCCTTTGCCCTCCCTCCAGATTTGGGTGGTGTCTGCGTTGGGTGATGCACATGATAACAACCGATCCTGACATACTTACCCAGCACTAAGTGCTACAAGATCAAGTACCTTGCAAACATTACTCGGGTTGAAAGCAGGGCGAGAATAACAGGGATTAGCTCATAATTTTTTACTTGTATATACTACTCTTCGTGACACTTCTATCCTGCAGCATTAGCTGTGTGTATCCTAAGCATTAGCTGTGCACGGCAAGCAGTCTTTCCCCAAGAGCTTCCTTCCCCACTCTCCCCAAAGACAAACTGCATTTCCCATCTCATGAAATACTCTGCTTTCCATGCAGCTGGGCAAGAGGGCACCGTTCCCTAAGGCACAGGAAGACTGGGAAAAAGCCAAACATAACAAAAAGCCTCCCAAGAAGCCAGACTTCAGGACAACTTACTTGCAAATGAAACCTCCACTTTCACATTTCCTCCTTGCGTCCGTGTTCTCTGGGAAGAGCAGTTCAGGCCTGTGAAGCACATCTACCAGTACTGATAACTCTGCCTGGACAAGAGGGCGAAGGCGATCCTCTAAAGCTGATACTATGTCCTAGAATATAATCAAATTGAGATTTTAACAAACATTAAATATATATAAATGCATATGCAAATTAATTTTACAAACCGCAAAAGAGGGACAGGACAGTTAGGCCTGCCCTGCCTGGATAAACTAGATCAAAGATCTCGGACTCTGGTGGGGTAAGACTTGCAGTTTTAACATTTAATAGTTGTCTTTAAAAGGGAAGCCCTGATTTCCAGCAGTCCCCCAGATTTCTTAGCTCCCCTTCCCTCCCCATCTTTGTAGGTGCTCTTGTTCACACAGGGGAAAGAAAAAAATGCAGAGTCAAAGCTTCACTGAAACTCTGTGATAACAATCAGGTTATATATGCTTACGTGAGCTGACAAAAAAGTACTACTGTTAAAATCATGCAAAAAATAAGATTCTTCCTCTTTTCACTGATGTTTGGAAAGCTGTAGCTACCTTAAAACAAAACCACATTTATCCTAACACTTAAACAAGCAGAAAATACTGAGATACCTCTAAAGCCAGAAAGGAAGCTTGATCAAATTGTAATGGCCAAATAGACAGAAACGGATGAAGAAGGAGAAGCTATTTCAATGAGAATGGGTTGGGCAGTAGTTTCTACATTATGTAATATAAGTTTACGTAAAGTTAGTTAGAACTGTTTGCCAGAAAAAGCTTTTGGCTGGAGAATGAATCTTCAAAGGATAAAGGCATCATTTAAGGTGATGAATTTCATTTGGTATAAAAAAAGGCCTTAGTGAACTGTCTACAGATCTGAACATAAGAATATAGCTGTAGCGCACCAATCCCTATTTCTGACACGAAGCATTCTGTTTGAACAGTCATTTTAGCAAAACCAGTATGGGAATGCACACTCTTTGTTTCAGGGAATGGCTGTGGCTGCAACTGGTTCACAAGGAACCGACACATCTATTTCTTTCAAGCAGCGCTGTGGCACCTTTCGCTGTACCGAGGGTTTTGGTGTACAAGGAGCAAAGCACTGGAGGAGTTTGGAAGGCTGTGATGATGAAAAAATCCTGTCTTATCAAAGAAATATTACTAATGGTGGAACAAGAGTACTTCAAGTACCACTAGCTTCAAGTATCAACATCTCCTAGGATAAGTACTTCTATACCCATTAGCTGTGCACATTCAATTACCTGCCTTGAGACAATGGTTTACATTTGATTTTTATATACAGTATTACAGATTATATTCAGCATCAGCTAACTTGATTTCCATGTGGCATTTTGACTAGTTAATTCATTCCCAAACGTCTTTCTACTTAGTAAATTCCTCCTTTTGTGTAGGCATGCAAGGAGTGCTTATCAAAGGAGGAAAGGGTGCTGTGTAGTCACCTGTAATCTTTCAATTATGTTTCGATAATCCCTGGAGGCAGCGAGGACTGAATCTCTGCGGGCAGCATTCCTTGCAGTCATTCGCCAGTTCATTGCAGTCTTCTGTACAATGTTATGAGACTTCAGGAAGAGGTTGTTGACCTGACTGTCCAAGTCTACAGGAATTGCGATTGCACGGCTTTTTGCTGCAACAAGCAAAAGTTAGTAAGAATCGACTCCTTCAGCCCATGTATTACAACCGATGCAAGAACAAGACAAACTCTACTTGCAATTCCTTCTACAATCTCTGTGTGCACCTTAAACAACGCAACGCTCAGTCCCCGGGTAATGGGTCAGACCTCTCTGTAGCGTTATGTTTAAAGGCTTTCACACCTCAAAGCTGTTTACTGTCTTCTGAGTGTGGGAGCTGGAATCTGTCCTTACACACATACTCCCAGCATCTCATACTAACACACATGTACACCCATCCAACAGAATCTGGCCTCACATCCAGTACAAATTACTCCTCTTGCTACTAAAAGTGGAGCAAATTACTGGGAGGAGTGGCACAGAACTATTTCCCTGTTGCAGACCAACAGGACTGCAGAGAATTTTGAGGTTAACCGGAGAAAGTACTTCAAGTTACAGCGACAGCATCTATTGCTCAACCATGACAATATATCAGCATAACTCTGGCTTTGTACTGTCTTGGCTCCGAGGTAGCTGCAAGAGGCACCTGCGGGAAGTAAACCGCAGCTTCTTTTTGGAAGGACGACATGCAAGCAGCAAATACTGGACGACACGTTAGCAACAGTTAGTTCTGATTGCACCCATTTCTTACCTACATCTGAGAGGACCCGAATGCAGCTTTCCACTGATGCCTTTTGGCTTGGCATTAACCAGTTGCAATGGTACACTCTGAACACCCCTTGCAGCAACTGCACAAACACGGGCTGGCGAGTCTAGAACACAAGGTTAAAGGAAAGAAAAATCAAACTCATCGCGCTATATTGAGATGTATCAGCATCACCTTGAGGTAATACGGGTTACCAGCTTCAGCCATGACTCTGCACACCAGTCATTCCTAACTGGTCTGCATCCACTTGTTAGGCAACTTCACGTTGTAGACAGCCTATCTACCACACAATCAGCAACTGAATGGAAAGGGTGGGAACGAAGGCTGGAAGGGAAATATTAAATAGATGACTTCTAAAGCATAAAGCCTCAAGTAATTGAAGCCTGACTAAGCTAAGGAAATAAGTAGTCATCTTCATCTGTTTAATCAGAGCTATCAGCAAATCCTAGGCAGAGGAGATCCTTCTTTTAGCATTGACCAGTAGCTGACTCAATAATCCACAGGTAAATGGGACTTTGCTCTTGGCTAAACAACAGCACAGCTCCGGAGTTGAAAACTCATCATTTCGAGTATTATTAGCTGGTATCTAATTTACTGAAGAAACCAGCTGTGTTTTTGTTACTTTGAACACAGGTAGTAGTTAGTGGTAAACACTACAGCTGCTATGGATCAGCCAAAATTAAGGTGTGGTTTTTAACCCTGTATTTCACAAGGTGATCTTCCACTATAGATAGGTGAGGTACTCCAACACACACACATGCACATGAGCTCTGCTCTTTCATCTTTGCAACGTCCCAACAATATTGACCAAAACCCCCTGTTTGGTTTTGGACAGTAATTGCTTAGTAGAGCAATTAATTTATTTTACCTGTAGAGGAAAGAGTATTTTAAATCTTTCAAGTGAAGCTACACTGAGAGGGAATACCCCCGTGTCCCTATGTCTACGAGCTATGTAATGTTTCTGTCAGCTACGTGAACTACACCACAGTGCAAAGCCCACAAGACTTAGGAACCAGTGAAAAAAATACCTCTTTTATTCTGGTCAAGATTAATGCCTGTTTGTAAGAAAAAAGTGGAGTTAGATCAAAAAGCCAAATCTATTAGATAATTAAATCTATTAGATCAATTCATCAAATAATATCAGTGTGAAAGGTACAAAAGGAAAAGCAAAATTCAAGAACTAAAAATTACTAAGAGGCAAATACCTATTATCCTTTCCAGAAATAAGCCAAACACCAAAAACATGGCAGACGCTTCTCCAAGGGCACTGAAAATACCTACACTTTTGGATTTAAGCCACTCACGTATTCCTTTCAGTTTACGTTTAGCCTTCTCAGTCTTAAAAAGCTGCAGAGATTTTTCATTTGCTTAAACTAGGTCAATAAATCAAATAAGAAACTTAATCCATGTTCCACATGCCTCCCTCCGACTACACTTGCGAAGGAAAGCCTTGGGTGGCAGCACCCCTAGGAGGCAAACAGGCTAAACAGTGCTTGATAAAGAGGAAAAGTTTTGGACAGCTGTTCTTTCAAAAGATATACTTATGTTCCCCTAATTTTATATTATTTGAAACGCATGACAGACGTACAAGGTGTTCCTTAAACAAGCAAGGCCGGTCCTGACTCAAAGGAGGTACAATTTAAGTCGAACAAGCCATAACACGCAAGAGTATGAGACAGGAAGAGGCTCGCATGGGAAGAAACGAGATGGATGACAAGGTGCAGCAGAAAGGACGGGGAGTGACTGAATCCAAAGGCAACGCACAGGAGAGGGGCTCGCCTACGGAGACAGCGGCACCAGATCAGGTAGCAGCGGCCGCAGACTGCCCTGCAGCATCTCAGACAGGAGGGAAAAATCCCACCCGGAGGAGTGATGTACACACCCAGGTGGTCCAGCGGGCTGGACTCCTCAGGCGGGAGCGTGCCCGGTTATGGGCAGGAGTCATGACAGGCAGAAAAAGGGAGAGAAACAGAGCTTTTGACTTAGAGATGTACAGGAAAGATTAACCTAGGACAAGACAGAACTATCAACTGAGATGGTGAGAGAGAGGTGAAGTTAGTTACTTCATCCTGCTAGACAGAGAGATTGAGAAACTAAAGAAAAGCTGCTGACAAATAATATTAACAGATCACTAAAATATGATGGGAAGGAAGCGTATTCAAATGCTGTACACTCAGAGATGACAATTAAAAGCACGACAGGGAAGAGAGGAGAAGGGCAGAGCCCGGGGGACAAGGCTAACTTGATCTCAGTCTCTCATTTTTTTTGATGAAGTTATGACAAACTAGCACGGAGGCTGACGCCGCAATAGCGGCTGACGTTTGAGAGTCACACGAGGAGCAAATTAACTGCTGGACTGCTCAGACTTGCGTGAGTTAAGACAGAACCCTAACAGAGTTGCTCGGCCCAGACACAGCTGCTGCAGCTCCCTGCGCTCTCACAGGCAATGCCCACAGCCTGTCAGTTTAAGAGCATTTGAGCCAGTCTCAAATGCAGCTCTGTTGCTCTCCGTGCAAGTGTCTCCTTGTCTGAATAAGGAAGGCTGTCTAAGCCGATGAGAAGCAGGGCTGCGCTGAATGCTAAACAGTCGTCGGATCAGGCTGGCCGCTGGTCATCCAGACACGGGCCAAACGCGTGTCCTGACTCGAGGCGTGCAAACCGTCAGCACAAGAGATACGGGGAGTCAGTCAGGGACAAGCAGGACCATCCCTGCTCATATTGAGCAGAAGGAAGCCTTTACCAGATGCCCAGTCACGCAGCAGTTTTATGCACGCGTCCCCGGAGCACTGCAGTCACCCAGGCAGCACACCATGATCCAAAGGGTTAGCATAAATTCTTTGACGAAGGCCTGACACATCGAATTGCCAGCAGCCCTTCACAGCCACTTTCGGGAACCAGGTGCCTCCCAACCTGCTGCCAGCTGCATTCAATTACAAACCTGGAGCTTGCACTGTGAACAACTGCCTTTGGCACAATGAGGTTGCATCAAGTTTCAACAACTACCATACTCAAACTTCTGACAGACCTGCCAGGCACCTGACCACTCCACCCACACTCCTCCCAAAAAGTTATTTATGAATACATGAATGATGTTATCTTTGTGCTGCTATACAAATATTAGGGGAATGCCTTGACACTGCTGTTCTGCAGTGGAAATCTCTACCTTCTGTCACTTCACCAATGTTTCAAGCTTCTCCTCCACATTTCCTCAACTTTTGACACGACAAAAATTACTCAGCTTAATGAAACACACTAGAGCTTTTGGAAGTTTTTTGTTTTTTGAAGAAAATTAGAATCTTCCTATAAAAACATGCTTTCTTGAAACAATCACCATTGCACCCTCTGTAACGCAACACCCTCTCCTCCTCTCTGGAAAGCCTGCCACCAAAGCTTTATCTTCTTTCTTCGTGGCACCCTGAAGAACTCCTTGCTGCCGTACTACTGCTTTACCAGTGCTAGACAGCCAGCATGCCAAACTATTGCTGAGCAAAACTGCTTGTTTGCTCTCCCACACCTGCCCACATCATCTTATTCAACTGTACTCTGATCGAAGGCCGTAAAGAGGACAACCAGAGCCCTTGGATGCAACTGCAATACAAAGCGTACAAAAAAAATCCGTAATTTCCCTACTTGCAGTGTGATTTTCTCACCTGGAACCTGATAATGACATGGAGAAACTCTCTCCAAAAGACCTGTGTGATCTTGGCAGTAGTACTGAGTTGAATCTACTAATGAAGTAATGTGACACTTCAGCCTCTCTAGAGAAATATTTATATTCTGATCTATAAATCTTACCACTTCTACAGGAAAAGAAACATCCTGCTCAGAAAGAACACATATCTGCTCCCCCATTACAAAACACAGGCTTCTTTTTAACTGGTAAACAGAACCAAAGCTGAATGAACATAATTGCATTTGCAGCATATTTTCACTTTTCTGTCTCTCTACATTTTCCTACCTGCAAAGTAGTGCTCTGATCAGAGAATGGGGAACTGAAGAAAGTGGTGACAATACTCATGACTATTTCTGTAACGTACTTCTCCAATATGGAGTCAGCATGCTTTCTGTCGCTGGTGTTGTTACAAGCCTGCAAGACAATTCATTCTTAGGTCAGAAGCAGCTCAACCAAGGTAGATTAATCAAATATAGCAGACCGGAATCCTTGATTTCGCACTGTTCTAGTCACAGCAATTCCCTGCCACAACGATATTTATGACACTTGGATCGCTGGATTTCCAGCACACACAAAAGCAGAAGCCCAACACTGGTACTGTTTTAATGTGTTGGCATCTAGCATGTTTAGGGGGCAGGGAAACAAACCAGAGTGCCTTAGAGGAAAGAAAGTAGTAGGGTAGGGAGGATGAAGGTGTAATGCTTTCGTATGGGGAAATACTTGGAATCCCAGGCAAAAAGCCATATGGCCAAACAAATGCCAAGCTTGGAAAAAAATTTGTCCTGACCTGCCAAAAATTGTTGACTATTGCTCAGGAAGGAGCTCACTATCCTGGCCAGAATAAGCAAGCCAGGTGGCAGAACAGAAAAAGGCATTAGACAAAAGGGCAGGGTGTGGGGCTTTTCTGAGGTTTGTTGGTTTGTTTTTTTTTTTACTTTTAAAAAGGAAAATATTAATGTGTTCCATGGAATATGACTAATGAAATCCACAGGCATAAGGAAAAGGCAGCACACATAATTTTGAAGGAACACAGCATTCAGAGTACTTATTGCCTTGATCCACTGTTATGTCTTATTCTTACTGCTCTACACTAAATAGTTTATTTAAGCTTTTTTAATTCAGTTCCTAGATACAGAAATCATTACCCGACAGATGTCAACCAGGAAGTTCTCAAATAGCTTCCACATATGATTACTGGTGTAAATCTCTTTCATTTCTACTTCTGTGTCCACATAGCAATGATTCAAGAAGTTAATGTATGCAATTTTGACCTAAAAGGGGAGGAAAAAAAAATTACCATTAAAAAATAAAAAAACCTGAACGATATGATGAATTAATATAATGTCACATTAAAACTGCTATATAAATCATTTGTAATTCTACTTCTTCCTTTTATTTAAGCACCGGTGAAATTTAATGCCATGAATAGCAAGACATCATCCAATAAAAAACACCAGGATTATTGCAGACAAAACGTCAGCATAATAATCATTTCCAGCTCTACAGAACCATCTGTTCAAGGTTAGTGGCATAGTCCGTAAACCTCTCTGCCTCGAGATCCCTATAAAACAACCAAATACAGCATCACACCCCCATTTTAAGGGCAAGGAAACAAGTATAAAAGGATTTAACTTAATCCAGGTTCACTGGGGTGGCCGATAGCACAACCAGGGAGGGAATCCAGTTTCCCAGCTCACAGCTTACTGTCCACCTGCACCACCACCCTTCCCAGGCCAGGCTCAGCAATATCAAATCTCTCTCACCCAAAGCCAGCACATTTCAAATGCATATAGGCCAGTGCCTCCAAACAGCCCTCACCTCAGGTATGCAATCCTCGTGGGTTACTACCCTAACAATGTCATCCAAAGGAAGAAGGGAGTTGCATTTTATTTCTGTGTAGACATTTTTGCCTTCCGTGCACACAGCAAGCAGTTCTACTAAGTGGATGTGGTACATCAGCGGGCTGTTTTCATCCATCCGATCCCTCTCTGATCTCATCATTTGCACCAAAGTCTGGAAGGAGGCTCTGTCATTGTAAAACACTAGGACGTCTTCTCCTGCATTCACCAGCTACCGAGAAAGGAAAACACTCCATCAGCAGATCAAAGCCTGTGCATCTCCCTGCAACATCCTCCCCTAATCTGTGGGCTGGCTGTTACATTGCAAATCCCAATTAGCTATTCTTTAGACACTTAAAAGGAGCGCAGCCCACCAAGTCAGCTGGGCATTCCTCTTGTGCTCCCTTCATGGGAGAGAGGGCTCGAGTACGACATTTCCTCTTAAAGAATTTACCACTTCTGAACTGCTGAAGAACTTCAAAAGTCAGCCCAACTGACTGCTTAGACAGAAGTTGTGCCAAGAAGCTTGTGACTTTCCATTGTGCTTTTTCATTTCGCATATGTTGCCTCAGCTGACTTTTTAATACAGCTAGCTGTAGATATACCGTTTTGTTCAGAGAAACGCCCCAGGGGCACGCCGGATGGGAGGACTGCAGGGCTCAGTAATTCCACCCTCTGGAACAAACATCATCAATTTTCCAAGGCCAGCAAGTGACATGTTAAGTCACACACTGAAGATTTCTATCAGCTTCACATGTGAGGCCCGGATGGCTGCATTTTCAGAGCAGTTTAGACCTCCTCTAACTCCATGAAGGGAAGGAGAACGAACAAACAGAGACCTGCTCTGGGCTGGGCACTTCTGAGCACGCAGCTGGAGGGATCTGAGGCTGTCCTCCCTCAGGGTTTGTGGCGAACAGCTAGATAAAATCCAGAAGACGACCCCCAAGGTAACCCCCTTTTCTCAGCAGCTGCTGACCCCCCGTGGAAGCCGATGGCTGAGCATCTCAGAAGCTTGACTCTGCGTTGAGAAGCTCATGAAACCATTTCTGAACCGAATGATGAAATATGGAAGACTTTTGATCAATCTAGTAAGATTGATACACAAAAGCCAGAACTTGACAAATCTGATCCTCGGGCTCCCCCTGCTGAGGAGGCCAATAAAAATCCCATCAGACATGCAAATAGGCTGTCGAAACAGATTACGTCCAATATCCAACTCTTCCCTTACCTCTCCCTTCTATCCTGACACTCTAATTTCCCAGTTACCTACAACATTAAGTTTCTGAAGACCCTCAGACCTTTTCCCCCTTCAGCACTTAAATAACTGAATACGTAGGTCTTGGTAAGATAAGAAATTCCCATCAAAATACTCTACTGTCATGGTAAAATTTTCCTTCTGCATTAGTGATTTTAAAATTAAACTATTCCTACGCTACCCAATTTTGCTAAAGAAAGGCACCCTCGCTTCATAAGCCCACCTGTGCTCTGCTGCGTAGAGGCCTGGAAAACAACTTGTAAGTATCGTTAATAACCAACCACTCGTTATACCTATAGGTGAAGTGCTCAGAAAGCTTTCAGTCACAAAAAAGCCCCTGCTTTCTGGTAGCTGTATGCTCTTTTTGCATTGTGAGAGCTGTCAGCTTCTTGGCAGTCCCAGAAGCGAGAGGATCAATTTGTCATTTTCACCAAATGGTATGTGAAAACTTCTGTTCAGACCTTGCAAATCTCTGCAGCTCTCACCTCAGCCATTACCATATCTTGGCATTTCTTAATGAATTTTCCTTCCGCCTTGACAATTGTCTGCAGGAACTTTATGTACTGAACATTTCTGCCATGTGTTTCGATACAGTGGACAAAGTGTTGAACAACGCGTTCATTAATCTCACTGCAAAGCTGGAAGTTATTCATGAAAATGTGCTGCATTGTTACTGCTTCCAGAATCTAAAGGAGGGGATGAAATAAAGAAAGAAATTAGAAAATAAGCAAACCATCAAGCCCACACAGAGGTCAACACTCCTGCAGGGTGCAGGACTGAAAAGAACATTTCTGAGGGCCTAATCTTTCAGCACAATGGCTTGTATCTAAGCCTATTTTTCAGTCTGCTTCAGCCTCTTGAACTTTCTACGCTGAAACGGTCTTAAACAGACCGTGCCAACTTTTGAGTCTTCAGGATGAAAACAAAATGTGACCCCTTCAACCAATCTTGCATCAGAACAGGCCCAGAGGCAATCACCATGGGCAATCCACTCTCTTTTCTTGCTAGAAAAAAAAACAAATCATGCCATGAGGTTATTCTTACCCCTGGGTTAAGGAACAGGTTTATGTGCTTGTGCAGCAATGCCTGGTTCTGTTGGTTCCCAGCACAAAAGTTCTGTAAAAACTCATGTGCAAGCTTCATTATCTCCTGCATCCTTGTGTCTTCAGCCTGTGATTGCATGACAAATAAGATGGGGTTAAAAACAATCCGAAGGGTCACTTTCAGGTGAGTACTGGATGAGCCGCAGCTCCAGCTCTGCAAGGGAACTGTCACATCTCTCTCATACTCCAGAGAAAAACAAACCTCCACCCAGCTCACAGACACCAGGGATGAGTCTGGCCTGCTTTACAGTTTTAAAGATCATCAAAAATGAAGACCGTAATAGAAATTACAGTAGTTTATTCTCTAAAATTGCATACTCCATGGCCAAGCCTGCCAACAACGTGCTTTAGTCACTTTTACACTTCTGAACATACCAGTATGTTGGCCAAACCACACATCATCACCTTGGGGCTACTCAGGAAAACTGCCATGTTCCACTGAAATGCATTTCAGCAGCAACAGATAGGTAGTTCATGGCAAAGAAGAGATGGAAAGTTATTGCAACGGTTAAGCCCAATTTATATTTACTGGAATCCGCACACTACTTGCATGCTTCCAAGTACAGTTCAGGAATCAGTGCCTTTCCTCTGACATCAGAGTGGATTACCAGTCTGCTGCTGGTATAAAATGCAGTTTGGAAAATTATCGTCTGCTTTTGTTTTTAAGGAGTTTAATATATTTCCAAGGGTGAAACACCTTCCATGCTGCCTGGCCAACATGCATTCACATGTATGGGACAGAAAGGTGACAAGAGGTGTTGGAGGGTGGTTTTGCTGCTGATTTTTTAGCAAAATATGAGGCAAGACAGCATGAGACTTAGCTTGACATTAATCAAAGCTAATGTCTAGAAGTACCAGTTCTCAGAAACCTGTATACTGACAGAGGACAGTAGA
Source organism: Anhinga rufa (assembly GCA_013400875.1). Taxonomy (NCBI): domain Eukaryota; kingdom Metazoa; phylum Chordata; class Aves; order Suliformes; family Anhingidae; genus Anhinga; species Anhinga rufa. The sequence goes on along the minus strand of VZTV01012163.1, from coordinate 3,067 downwards.
GTGACCAGGGAAAATATAAAGAGCTCCCTCACCGATGCGACGATAAGTACCCGTCACCTGTGACTAATGGGCAGCCAACACGATGAACTCAGGGTGTGCTTCACCAGCACAGTGCGGTGCTGTGCAGGCTCAAACCACACAGCAACCCAGTCAGAGCGGGCTTCAAACTACACCGCTGACATTACATGGCATGCTGATACAGCTAATTATGAACAGCAGACCTCGCCTGGAGAGCCAGTTGATATTTATTCATCTCTAAAGGGGAGTTTGGGACTCTATAACTGGGGGAGGTCTGTGTCTAACTACTGGGCAGACCTGCTGATAAATCCCACGGGGCACCAGGCACCCTCGTTTCCCTTACTGTTCCCAGGATGCTGTCATACATCTACTTCGTAGCAGTAACAAGAGTCTTGCTCCCACCAACACAGCTTAACTTCAAGGCAGCACACACCTCCCATGAAAAGCTGAGAACAGGGCCTTGGTCTCACTCTGAGCTACGATGAACAAATACTTCTTCAGGAAATAGTGCATAACACTGCATATTCAAAGACTTCAAACAAGTTGTTTCTTTCTGAAGCCATTATTTCTGAAGCGTGGCTATTTCATAGACTATGAGGCTATATAAAATAGCCTCTGTGAATCCAATACAAAGGTAGAAGGTTCGGGAATATTCAGAGGAGGTATTAAAAGCCCGTCAACGTGACATGAAGCAAGGTGACAGCCATACGGAAACCCAACCTTTTCATAAGGGATCTGCAGCAGCTCCAGCACAACAGCATGAGCTCCCATGTTCCTCAGAAGTCGCTGCTGCTGCTTACGGCTTTTCCTGACCGAGGCACCTTCCTGAACGCAGAGCTTGCTGAGCCGCAGCAGGATCTGGAGGAGAGACTTGCTTTAGAGCCGAAATTCTGAGTTTTATTTCAGAGCATGCCAGGTGGCTCCCAGAGAGCAGCAACAATGAAAACATGCACCTGCATGGACCAGAGTGGCTCTAGGCAGCAAAATCAGGTTTTGGGGTCTCGAGGTGAGGAGCTAAGGCCAGGTTAAGGCCTGATTGCTCCTGCAACATGAGCAGAGGTGCAAAAGGACCAAGCTGGAACAGAGAATCCCTGGGAAACACAGGGGCAGAGCGGGAGCCAGCACCCCCCTTGCCATCCCTCCGGGGATGCAGCAGCCAGCACAGCCTTGTGCCGTCCGGCACAGGCAAGGGAAGCAGTTTACTGGCCTGGGCAGCACCCATGGCATCTCTGACTAGGGCTGGTCCTGCAGAATTCTGCTGTGTTAAGTGAACCCAGCATCCGGCTCCGCTATATGGAGCCACAGAAAGACCATTAGCTCACACCACACCAGCGCCAATGCATGGTCTTTGTCTGGTGTTCTTTAAATTAAATTTCAGCAGTACTGTGGTTTTGAGTGCGAGGTGCTCAGGTCAGGGCAATTTAAATGGCCTCTCCACTTGCTTGCTTCCTTTGTAGACTTTAACAATAAAAATATTGTGTTACCATTGAAACAGCAGCAAAATGTCGTGTTTCTCACTAATCCATTCTTAAGGAAAGAATACACGTCGTGCTTATTATATTCCTGGCTTCTCATTCAAGTTGGGCTTTGTTATTACTCAGCAAATAGTCTCCACAATGGAAGAGTGACTCAGACTTTCCTGGGTGTCTCCCTCTGACTGCAGCTCTCCAGAGCTGTGTTAGTCATTTATACTTCCATTAAACTATCAAGGAGCAAAGTTTTACCTCTTTTACTACACGGTAGTTGTAGCTGCTGGTGCTTTCAGGTTTTTGGGACTTGCTGTGACCTTCCTGAGGATAAAAACCAGACAATTTATTAGCAGCTTATACTACTGTCTTCATGAAGGCTATAACTACTGTTCTAGAATAGTGCCCGCTCTCTTCCCGGAAAGAAGTGTCATCCTTCAGCTTTCTGACAGTTTCAGAAAAATACATATAATTATCCTGTCAAGTCACATTGACCTCTGTAACATAAAATAAGGTGAGGGTGGGATGATTTTAGAGACAGCAACCTCCTGTCCTTCCCCTTTGCTTGTCACATTCTGTCTGTAATCGAGTTTTCCCCAAAAAAACTTCTTACTTTCTCTCCCTCTCTACTGTTATTAAACTGTCATTGCATAGATATCAAGAGATGCCTCACAGTACTACACACAAGGAAAGCAACAAGTAACCATAACAAGCAACAAGTAATCATAAGCAAGGGACTATTTCTTTAATTCCCTCATCCAGTCTTTTTTTCTATGTGATTGCAAATTATATGGAAGCAAAAGGCGTTTAATTAGTTCTAAACCAGATGTGCGTGCCAAGAAAGTCCCGTATCATCAGGTACAGGTAAAACACCGTTCTCTTCTGTCATTTAATCATAGTGCCATGATTCAAAATGCACCACATGAAGAGTTCACAGCTCTGCCCTTATATTACTTGAGGTACTTTTGACCATGCAAAACCCACGCAATCTGCCTGTGCTGAAAGGACACAACTCGGGAGCCAGTGCAAACCCAAACCAGCTGCTCTCTTATGCCTGAAGACGACACTTCAGTGGCTGCTAATCCTTTCCACTTGAGACTAACTGGCATCAACTAGCTCAAGTTGATGAGCTCCTCTTATGCTTGCCTTAATCTAAAAGCAATGCAGATAGTCTCACCAGGCTATGCAGCGTGCTGGAAAGATGGGTTTTTGTCACATTTCTGAAAACAGTTACATCTTCATAAAACATTCATAGAATGGTAGAATTGTTTAGGTTAGAAAAAGACCTTTAAGATGGTCAAGTCCAACCATTAACCCAGCACTGCCAACTCCACCACTAAACCATGTCCCTAAGCACCACATCTACATGTCTTTTAAATACCTCCAGGGATGGTGACTCAATCACTTCGCTGGACAGCCTGTTCCAATGCTTGACAACCTTTTTGGTGAAGAAATTTTTCCTAATATCCAATCTAACCCCACCCCTCGGCACAACTTAAGGCCATTTCCTCTTGCCCTCTCACTTTTTACTTGGGAGAAGAGACTTGTGACCGGCCGCCGACTGTATTTAGCTCTGTTCACCA
>VZTV01012154.1:0-10237 GCA_013400875.1 Anhinga rufa | reverse complement strand
GGGGTGGTTTTTTGTTTGTTTTTACTTTCTAGAGTAACCAAAATGTTGTTTCCCACCTCCCACTCTCAACGGCCAGTATCAGGAAAAATCATGAGCCCAGTTCATTTAAAAAAATAGTTTAAAAAAAAAACTCATCACATGCTCTGCTCTGCCATGAAAATGTTTCCAGTTATCAATGATCTGTATTTTATTGTTGATATTACTTTTCAGTAAGTTTTTCTCCTCTTTCGTCTGTTTTTCCCTTCAAGAATTTTGCCTCTAGAAGTACACTGAAGCAACTAATCACAAGTTACTGATAAACACAAAAAAACCTACTATAGCTTAAGGAAATTATTTCTAATGTTTTGCTTTTTATCAGTCTTGTGTTTCATTGCGGCATCAGGAGATACACCTGATTCAGAGGACACAGTTTTGCATCGTACTCAGTTTTAATGTAAACTTCAACTATATTAATTTTATTTTCAAAGACGTTATTCATCGGCAGATTAATGGCAGCTAAAGACACTAGTTGGATTTGCCTTAAATATCGTAACAAAGGTACAATGGGCTTTATCACAACAGATGCTTTTTTTTTCCTCTATGACTTGTGCTACAGAGCAGCAGCTTGCTCCTAGTGGCATATCTATAGTGACCAAGACTCCCTTAGAAGTATTCAACTTCCGTTAAGAACAATGTTAAAATACCACATAGTATCTCGAGGGTGTTTACAAGCGCAGCACTGGAAAGACAGTTTTAGTGAGTAAGACAACAAGCTCCAGAACCTAGGAAGGCACGTGACAAGTTTAATGTAACTCTCCACTGGAAAGTTACGGATACCATTTCATCTAAAGGCCAAATACAAGGAGAAACAATATTTGAGAGTTACAGTGCGACTCACTCATGTTGAGCACTATGACAACAGCTCTGGTGGGACTGCCAGTAGCAGGTAATTTTGAATCTAGCATTCATAAAGCACCAAGAATTTCATTTCACACTCAAAGCACCTTTGTGCAAACACTCCAGTAAAGAATTTCAAGCAGGTGAAACAGGAAAGGTTTCGCCTGCGCCTCTTAGTTGCAGACTTTGAGGTCTCACTATGCGAGTGGCCTTTGGAACAAGTCTGATTTGGAGACCTAAGACTTCCACAACATTTAACATGGTAAGGGAACTCTGAAAGTGATAGGAACTAGATATTTCTTGCAGTGTGATGGCAGTGGAGACCATCACATTCTGCTCACAGCTGGTGCAGTTTAGAATCATGCTTTTGGAAACCTGGGAACAATATGGTTGTTTATAGCTCCCAAACATCACAACAGAAACAGAAAACAAATTAGAAAAGGAGCAAGTCATAACGCTTAGTTTCACACTGCTATTGGAGATACCTACTGGAGATCAGGTTTTTTACAAGGATTTGGAACTTTTTAGTCATAGTCTAGATTAAAGGGCCTTCTTCTGACTCTTGCAAGACCTAAGTTGCATCTAAAATATACATCGTATATTGCTTGGTTTGTTTTGTTGAGCATAAGGTACATATAATACACACATTCATTTTACTAGGTAGTTTTTTGTTATGTGATCTATGACACCCCTAAATGCTCTTTCATTGCATTAGTAAAAAAATGTAATGTGAATTGCCACCTCCAAAAGGGTTTGAATGATCAAGTGTTGTAAAGGGACTGTATAAAAAAATTATACTAGGAACTTTATTCATTAGCCTCAATGACTATGCAGGTCCCTACAATTATCTGTCTATCTATACACATACACCCCTGCCCCTGCACTTGCTAGCCCTTAAGCTCCTGCGAACAGGGGTTGGAGGCAGAAACCTAGGTTTGACAAGAGACAGCAAAAAAATAAACATTGCTTTAAAAGTTATGAAAATAAAAACTACGTTGTACTTAACTGTAAAAAAAAAAAAGATTATTTAAAGTGGAAATGCTGTCACTAAAAGATAGCAAAGCTCACCCAGAGAATTTACACTTCTTCCCTTTTCATTCATACGCAAGTATCACCCCCCTTAACCTTGGATGTAGGAAATCAGTTTATTATAGTCTCCAGAAACAGTTATGCTAGATATCAAACCCAATGACTATTCTTTAGCCCATTTTATTGCAATGCTCAGACTGAGCAATGGCAGATGTTTACATAAACTGTAGCTAAACATGGCAGCACTTTATTTAGAAATGCATGCAATGGGCAATCTTCAGGTATATGCAAAAAATATTACACTGAAGGGACTATAAATCAATGATATCCAGTAAAAAATTATCCTTGAATTTTCATGTGTATCATATCAAATTTAAAACTGCAGTAGAATCTGTACGAATTAAAACTGCAATATAACCTGTAAGAATTTTAGCCAGTAGGTATTAAATCTGAGAGCTGTTTGTTTTACTATACCTGGCAGATAAGCCTGACAAAGCCCTTTTGAGTATTTCTGGAGTGCTGTCTGTTGGTGGAGGAACATCAGGAATATCTGAATCACTTCTAAGATCCAACTCACCAAGTCTTTCTTCCAAATCCAATTCCTATGACCAAAAAAAAAAAATAAAAGAAAAAGAAAACCAACACAACACGCAAGATTATTAGTTATTATGTCAGCAAACAGTATTCAGAGTCATAAACACTACTTTAGGAACAATAATATCTACATTACCTTCTAAAAAGACAACAATGGTGTACTAGTGAAACTGTAGATATTATAGGAGACAAATGTATCCCAATAAATGTTTATAAGAAGGCCAGTACTGAGATGATGTGACATTACTTGCTGTGCTCAAGAAACTTCACACTCTAGGCACTTTTTCAACCCACATACTTAAGCATGAATATATATATTTCCAGAAATACTACAGCTGACACAGAACACATGAGTTTAACAGAAATCCCCAACCCTCTTATCCCACTCCCTCACCTACATGTCAAACTAACCTTTTATGGAATAAGGAGAATGATGTTCTGGTGGTTTAATGTCACATTAAGGAAAAAAAAAGGAAATGGAATGCACAAAAAACCAGTCCCTTTGTACACTGAAAAGAGGTTGCTGGCACAGCCTCATACATACATACACTAGGACTTGAACCCTCCAGCTTGAAAAGAACAATCCAAAAACAAAGTGTGAGGTGATCAAGTGTCCTATAGACATGGTAGTACTCAGAATAATTTCTTGTATGACTCCAAGTTGTTTCTTCAGTATTCACTAATGACCACTCAGGGAGACATCATCCAGCCAGACTGTGCGTCCAACCCAAATGCAATCGGCAGTACATATTTTAGTGACAACGTACAAATTGTCACCAACGATCAGACTAGACCGTCAAGACTATTCTTCCCTCAGTTAAAGCCGACACTAAGGGTGCTCACGATTTACTTCACTCATTCCAATGTTACGAACACCACGACTTCAGGGAGTCAGAAGGCCGCACTCGGCCCTGGCGCAGCAGTAAGGCAGAGAGCTGTCTCTAGCTCAGTGTCTGGCTCTCTTGAGACCTAAACTTCCTCCTGATCTCCCTGGCTTGCCTCACCTCCTTACAATCCCAAACAGCTTCCAGCCTGCCCTGTCACCTCAGATTCAGTTCTTAACAGCTCTGGGGACTGTGAAGTAACTGTGCTTGAAAACTTTTTTCAGCACTGCTATACTGCTATTTCTCAGTCTCCCTCTCTTTCCAGCTTCCTCATCGCAGATCCTGGTTCTTTCTCCTTACCTATTTCCATGAACATGACTGCTTTTCTTTCCTACTTTTCCTTCATAATATTATTTGCTTCCCTTGTTCTGAGTTTTTTTGGCATTTTGGAAGACAGCAGACATATCCTCTTTCTTGCCCCCCCCACAGACACCACAGAACTAAGGCAGCCCACAATCCCAGCCATTGCATGGTTAGTCTGTTTACAGGCTATCGTCTTTTCCCCTCAATCCGTTGGCCTTTTCCAGGAAGCTGCACTTCAGTGTAACCACTGCCTCAGTGACTGACCTCTGTAAACCACACAGGTGGAAAAGAGAAGTCCTTTCAACCCTGGCCGTCCCAAGCCTGGCCTACCCCCGGAGCCGGGCGGGAGCGGCGGTGGGGAGCGGCGGTGGGGAGCGGAGGGCGGGGGCCCGCCCGGCCCCGGGAGCTGGCCAGGGTGCTGCAGGCGGGCGCGCCCCGCCGGCGCTGCGCTCCCCCCGCCGGCCCTCTCTCCAGGGACACCGGCCCGAGGGAGAGCAACATCCTTTCCGTTTTTAAATGGTTTTTAGCTCTTTAGAACCCGAGCCCGTGCGCTGGCACCACACGCACGCACAAGGGAACAGGTAACGACCGGGAGAGTAATTCTTTTTTAACATGTTAGACTTGTGTTTTTCTTGTTCGCTGTATGTACCCCACATGCCCAAGATGAAATCCTTGAATGGATTTTACATCATTTACTTCTCCGAAAAATATGATCAATACTTTTCCTATTCTTTGAAACCCCACAGTTGCATAATTATTAGACAGGCATTGTCTATAATTAATACAAGTGAAAAGAGCAAATACTCTAACTGTGGTCCAGATTTCAGAAGGTCTGTAGAACACCTGAAAAAGCACATTAAAAAAATTTACTGTGCTTGCAACCTTGTTATTCAGAGATGTTTCCCATAGCACTGTACCATAGCTTAGGAAGTCAACTATAGATGCAGTTGAAGGGGGTGGGGGGGCAATCACAGGTCTCTCCCCAAACCATGTTCTAACTACCATGCCCTGCACTGGAGGGCAGCAAGCTATCTGTATGGTTCTAGAAGACACTACTCGCTGTGCAGATGACGGGCAGTAATCCTGGCCCTAAGACCACGACTTAGCATCTTTAATATTAATCCCTGCTTGCACATGGCAGAGATGTTCTCTCCTTTAAGGACTCAGAACTAAGAATACTCCCAAACTTTTTTGTTCCATTTTTGAGCTTTTGGTATTGCAGAAAATGTTTCCATAGCCAACCAGTGTTTAAAACATTAAAAAAAAATATTAAAATTAATACTTAGTTTTATCCCTCTGACATTTAACACACAACTGTCACTTATGCACCAATACCATTTTGCTATTTTCAACATCTGAATTCACAGGTGAATGGCATTTTTCAGAGTATCTGAACACCTGGAAGGAGGAGTCTGTGTTTACCCAATATGTTTTTCAGTAGCTCGTGCTTCATACTGCCACTACTGGGAGCTTGGCTGGTGCAACCTGCAAGTTGCGTAGAACTTGGTGCATTTGGTCATTTTTTTTTAGCTTTACATTGCTACAATAACCAGTGGGAGACAAACTCCCAACTCTCTGCATCTTCCCTTTGTAACATACCTCAAAAATGACCTTGAATACTTTATTTTCCAGTTAATTGCTATAATGGCCACAACCATTTCCTGAATAAGGAATTTAATTTGCAAAGTCAGAAGCCGAAGAGGAAGTTGTTCACTAAAAGCTAGTTAATTGTCTTCTGCATCATGAAGTGCTTAGAGAACCCCAGCACTGGGGGACAAGTCTTTCTCGCTAATTGTTTTCTTAATTATTTTACATGATTGATTATAAACATTCCAGTTTATAGCCATGACTAACAACAATCATTGGGGAAGGAAACACTAGGTTAATCACTATCAAAGCCCTCAAAAAAAAAATAAATCAAAAGTCTTGCTACTTCAGCTTGACCTTGTAGAAGCAGTGTTTAAATTCAGTATAAAACCAAGAAGCCCTTCTTTCTCCTGCTCTTCAGGTCTGGGATTTGGCCAAGCTGAACACACAGGAACAACAAGGACCTGTGAGGGGTATTAATTGAAATGCCACCGGTTTCATACCATGAGCAGGTATTTACAAGGTTTTCAAAGGTTAATTGAAAATAGCTGTCCTAAAGTTGTACCGTCCTAAGTGACTAAGACACCTTTCAATCCCAACTCCAAATTAAATGTTTGATCTGAGATGTCTTCATTTTTTCTAGAGTTCTCACACTGCAGGTGACAGAGCCTTTTACATGCGGAACGTGTGCCACTCCCGTCTCCTTGATTCACACATCCAAAGTGTCTGTAATGGACAGATGTTGCAATGAGGTCATTGCCTTGCTTCTCTTCATCTGAAGGCACATGTTCCTTTGAGAGAACCTATGTGATCAGCTCATAGAATACAAGTCTGACAAGGCTGAGATGCTACAGGCCTAACAAGTACAGGGAAGAAGACAAACATGACAGTTATTCACGCGCTACAAACAGCTCAGTGCATGATAAACATGCCTATCTGACACACTACGATGCTCATCAGTTTTCATAATTTCCAAAGTACCCAGAGACAAAGGTTTATTTAGTTGTAGGGTTTTGTTCTGTTTTAATTTTAGAGTTCTTAAGGACTTTCATCCTTAAGCTAAATCTTCTGTACAAGACCACAAATACTTGGCCGTAGAAAGGAGGAACTCAAAGAGTCAAGAGCCTGAGCCTCCCAAGCAGGAGTTCAAACCATGTGACATCTCACCACAAATTAAGCTCCCATGTGGATTTCTGTTTGCTGGCTACTTCGCAACAGCTACCAGAATACAGCTGTGTGTCATGCAGAAAAAAATAGGTATGTCAACCTTTCATCATCTAAAAGGACATACGCATCTGAATTGCTGTTTTGCACCACACACCCTCCACCACAATTAACACGTGCCGAGTGACCGACGCAGAAAAATTATTCTAGTTACAAATGCACTTGCAATGTTTCATTTGTACTGCGATTTTTCCAGGACACAATAAGGAACTCCCAAATAGACAGCAAATATGTTTTTCTTGGAGAATGCAGCATCTACATGAAGAGCAACTGAGGAAATGAAGACATTTTCCAGCAGCTTATGTGAAAAGAGTTACCAAGTGAAAGAATTTAATTATTGCCATTTTACCTGTATAAGTGTTACTTAAAGTATAAGTGTTGACCTTTCTGCAGTCTCTCACAAGCTTTACAATGAAGTCAATAGTTGAGTTAGATCACTTTGTAGCATATTCAATTAGATGTACCTTGATACCTTCCTCTGAAGTCAAGATATCAAAGTGTCAGAAGATCCTGAATAATGAAACCTTTTTTTCCGAACTGTTAAAGCCTGACATATGCAGCAACACAAGCGAGAGAACTGCATACACTGAATCAAAGACTGAAACCGATAGATCCTTCGCTATCTGCATTAGTATTAATTCACCACCACTTCCAAGAAAACAGAAGTTTGGAAATAGTCGGCCCTTATTATTATTATTGCCACGCTTGTAGCGGACAGCACAGAGGTCAGACTTCTCTGTGAAAATTAAACCAATCCATTTTCTGAATATTCCAAAAGAAGTCAGTCAAATGAAGAAACCAAGTGATCCATGACAGACTCTGCTGTTCCCCCATAACGCCATCAGGAATTTCAGTTAATCTCCAAGCAGGTTTGGGAGGTTTGGGATATCAAAGACCCAAGTCCCAAACCCAGCTTCAGAGATCTCATCAACTTATCTAGCAACTGATTCCCTGGAAGGGCTGTCTTACGGAACAGAAACAACTTTTTCAATACCATAGGAGAAACAGTGGTCGGTGATTCTGAGCTTGTTTTAGTTACAAATAATTAACAATGACCCTAGGCAAACAGGCACTTGTCCCCATGGCCAGCAATGCAACGCAATTCCACTATCCCCTCCCTGTCCTACTCCAACAACTCTGCACAGTACAAAGAGGAATAACTGTGCGATTACTTCCAGAATACACTATTTTTTTTGAAGCATTTGAAAGCAGCCTCACTTGCTTTTTTAGTAAAGAATGCAAACAACTGGAATTTTGAGAGAAGCACGATCACATCAGATCAATCTGTAAAACTGTAACTAACTTATACATATTAAGTATTTGAATGCTAAATTATTCCTCTTGCTCCCAAGGGCCACAGAGTATTTATGAAGGCACTTTGACAAGATGTTCTTAGGAAGAGTGTCCAGTGTGAGCAGCAGCAAATAAGAAAGGGACGACCGAAAAAAATCACTCCTGTGTGCCACAGGACAACAAAGAAACAACAAAGTCGTGAAATTGCAAAGCCCTACAGGGCAAAGGCACGTTCACAGGAATTTTGCAAAAAGCCATCAGCTCAACAAGCTAGTGAGCAGCTGAAGACACCGAGACTTGCAGAGTTTCGGAACTTCAGGAAGAAGCTTCACAAAAGGCATACCATATTCCTTCACACAGAACTAAGGAAGTTAACTTTTATTTGAAATGATCGGACATGGAAATGGCTACCAGTTGTTTCCAGTTAGTGGCAAAAAAAAAAAATGCAAATGAGGAAAAACCCAGCTTCACTTAAATTCAGTAGGAAATGAGCATCTATGGACATGGTAAGCGTAACAGGAAAAGATTACATTCTGAAAACAGGACTAAAAGTACAAAAGATAAAACCCTCCAGCATATTTAGTATTTGTAGAGTTCTTCAGCAAACACAGCATACTTCTCTACTTTGGCAAACAAGGTGCTTTATAGCCTGCCACCTTTACGTATCTGGAAGTGTGAATTAATTGGGTCAACAAGAGGAGAAGCAGCACAAAGCAGTTACCATATGAAAGGAGACAACCAAGTTTTCTCCTTCATTACAAGTGAGGAGGAGGGTGACGTTTCTGACCTGCGTACTAGGAAGCAGTGGAAACCCACTGCATCGTGGCCATCCTGAGTTGTTACGAACAAAAGAACAAGTTTTGGGTCCAAATACGCAATTAGCGCGCCAAATAGGTCATCTCAAAATAGCCAAAGGACAATAAGCTATCCAGTTGTTGTAAAGGCCAGGCAAGAGGTAGAGCTGAGAGATAACCACCTAAGGAGGCATGTAACGTGGTATCTGTGAATCCAGATGACCAGATGCTTCCCATCGAATCACCTACAGCAGACATTACCTGTGTACTCGTACTCAAAACAGAGACCCAAACTGTGATCCGCTGATAGAAAACTCAGTACACGATGCTGGTTTATCTTTACAGTTACCAATGGCACTAAAGACAGTTAATATGTAAAATAAAATCCTTACTGTCACTTGTGAGCCACGACAAGGGTCACCAGTGCTGTGCACATTGCAGATAGGTTCAACAACTCTGACAGGAACAAGGAGTGTCCCCCAAATAATCCATCAAAAAGTCTTCTGTGCGGTGGAAAAGGCTTTCCGTATCCAACAGTTCAAGCCATCGCCACAAAGGTGCGCATACTAAAATTCATCTCCTGCAACCAACATCCTAGCTGCATACACAGCAGCAGAGTCCTTTCTGTTCAACATCATCTGAAAGTGGGTGAAACACTAGACTGTCGAGCAGCTGAAGTAAAAGCGTGGTAGCCCTACAGGCAAGAACAACATTTTTGTTCTCTGGAAACCACGCAGGTAAACCAAGGATAGTATTAGCAAGTTTTAGGTGCACCCTTTTGAGGTCTGGAAAGTAAAGGCTTTGAACAGGAAGAATTCTTTGAAGGCAGCTCGCTGCGCACCTCAGAAATGAGCTTAGCCTACAAAATAAAGCAAACCTGAACAACTCCACAGAAAAACAGCTTTTTGGGCACACTGCTACAAGAAATCATGTTTCAAAGTTAATTCTTACCTACAGAGAAATACTCTCTGCACAGCTATAGTCCAAATGTTATCTTATTTGATCACAGCCCTCAACGGGGCACAGGACTGCAAATTTTCAAGTCCATTGGCTCAGAGTTCACGCAACAGAAGCACAGAATGAAAACTGACTACCGAGCGTTTCACTTTCCAATTCCTTGCCACAACACTTAAGTCAGACTGCACGCTCTGCAACTTCGTCATCCATGCAGGTTCGGTCACCGGTCTGGGAGCCCTCCACCACGTATTGCAAACCCAATTTAGCAATTTAGAAAGCCTTTCTGTTTGGTTGGTTTTTAATTCCAGTTACCAAAATGAGAACACCTCTTTCATTTTTTTTCAGACAGTTAGCAACCGTGATGTGCTTAGCTTTTGTAGAGCTAAGCCTTAACTCCCCGGCAAACAAAAGAACAGCACCGTGGCTGTTTTGCCACTATAATGAACCTGATGCATAGACTTAGTATTTCGAAAACCTCTTGCCTTAGCAGAAATGTCATACTGTAAGTCCTTTCTGGGCCAGAGGTGAATGCCTATCATTTAAAAGGCCATAAACCCGAAGCGGTCGCTGGGGAAGTGCTGACACAGCCCTCGGGCGGAGCAGGTCACCACCCCGTGCTCCCCCCCGCGCCGCCACCCCGGCCCAGCCGCGCTCCCCGCCGGGCGCTGCCGCTCGGCCGAGGGCTGAGCTACGAGG
>VZTV01012151.1:0-22887 GCA_013400875.1 Anhinga rufa | reverse complement strand
CCGGGGCTAAACCACGACAGTTATGTCTTAATTCTTTGCTGACAGGGCAGGTATTGGTAGAAACTGCCTAAATTTATCTAAAAACCATTGATGCTTAGGGAAAGGCTCACCCAGGAGCACTGGGTTTCAGCTCTTTGGGTTGCACAGTTTACCCGCTCTCTATAGTTCCAGCGGTGTTCAAAAGCAGGCGCTGGGTGCTGGAGGCAGCAGCAGGTGGAGAAAGGTGGTCAGGCATGAAGGGTGGACAGGGCATTTGCTTGCACAGTGGGTTTCACAGGTAGCTGTAGATGCAGCTCATGCTCTTGGTGAGAGGGCACTTTTTTCCTCTTGCTTCTTCAGGTTTGACTTTTTTGCTGTCTCACTCTCTGCCTTTCCTTGCCTTGTTTCTTTTTCCCTGCTTTCTTCTCATTTAGACAGTCCTAGTCTTTCTCCCCTCTCCCCATCCCGCTCTCTCTGTGCAGTGATTCCATTCTAATATCAGTCTTTTCCTTCCCTCAACTTCCACATCAGTGCCGTTGCTTACTCAATTCCAGTTCTGCAACACCTCGTATAAGCTGTCGCTAATCTTTCTCTGTTTTGGCTTCCCATTGTAACTCCTCGTCCTATTTTTTTTCATATGCCTCTCCCAGTTTCCCCACTGTATTCAAGCAGTTCTCCCCTCCATTGACTCCCTACCTCCACTTTGACACCTTCTTTCTCTGCTTCCAGAGATCACTGTGGCTGCTTTAATTCAAGCTGGTCCCATAGCAATCTGATTATAGCACAGTATCCTATGTTTGTTTATTCTACTTCTGGGTCCTCTCTAGGGAGAACTTTGACTCATAATTTAATTGCCTCGCACTCTGATTTGGTTCACTTGGTTTCCACCCACTTGCCAAAGACAGCTACCTTCTCATTATTGATTTTTGACACCTCTCATTTTATGCACAATGTTTGCCCAAAAGAGCAACAGCTCTTTTAGTAGTAGATTGAATTGATCACAAAAGACTCAGTTTTTAAGATGGGCATTGCTTCCCTGAGAGGTTGTTCAGTGCTGAGAAATGCTTAGCTAATACCCAGTCACCTCAGCTATTTAATTGAAACAAAAAGTGTCATGGGAGTAAATCGCAACCAGATGGTGGAAGTGCTTCAGGTGTATCACACACTCGTATCAAACACCAACTGATGTTCCTGCCTGCCCCAAAGAATATAATTTGAAATACCCATTGGGATGGTCGGGTTTGGTGTTGGGGGTTTTTTTTTTTCAGTTTAACAAGGGAAACTGCTTAATCCTGGCAGTGCTTCTTTTATGTCTTTGAGAGAATAAATCCTCCTTTTAGTGAAAGCTCAGCCTCTGAGACCAGACTAGCCTTAGTAAGTGAGGAGCTGTGAACTTTTGAGGAGAGATTTGGAGCAATTTTGGCAACTCTGAAGGAATGAGGAAGATGAGTAGGAATGGAAGTATTTTAAAGGGAAGGGGTATCAAATAAACCAACAGGAGCAATAACACCAACAGAAAAGAAGAATGGGCGGATGATGGAAACTGGGACACCTCTTAGAGGCTTTCAGCCTTCAGTACCTACAGCTGCAATTCATCAGCAGACCCTACTAGATTTTATCTCCTCTCACTTCAGTTTAGTAAGGAGGTAGGGTGTTTTCAAGGGCTGGGTGATTGTGGAGGCAGTATAGAATATTGCTAAGAAGAGTAATGTTCAGCTGGTAAATTAATTTTCTAGTTAATTTGCAAAACTGATTTGGTAACTGAGATAACTTGAGGCTTTGATAGAGAAATAATTTTCTGCGGACTGGATTTTTTTCTTGTGAGGGGGGTGAAGCTCCATGGCAGAGTTGTTTTCTGGCAAAACTCAAACTTCTCAGAGTTTTCCTCAGAACAAGGAGTGGTCTCTTTGGTGTCCGGGGATGGGCTACATCCTGGCTTCTCTCCCTTCCCTGTGAGCATCCCTCCTGTGCGGGCCACAGAGGTGCTTGCAGGCTGTGGTTCAAGGAGCAGAACAGAATCGCCTCTCCTGTTGCCTGGCTCTGATTACCCTGCCTTGGGGGCCTTGCTTTTGGGCAGCTTTATTTTCTGCCCCCTTGATGGTTACAGCAGTGGGTCTGAACATACAACTGGGAACAGTCTTGTTTATATCAATGCAGTGGAAGGCTGTAACTCAGGCATGGTATAATGGAGATACCAAGTCTGGTGTAAAGGGAATACGGTGCTGGTTTGTTCTCAATCCATGGAAATTGCTGAGTAGTTTCGTAATTGTCATGGGCACAAGTATTTCTAAGCATCTTTGGACATCTCGTCTCTGGAAGATTTACCGGTCTAACTGCCATTTATGCTAATTGAAAGGAGAATTTAACCTCATTACTTCCTGACTTTAACATCATAACTTCATTACCTGATCCAGTGAGCTGCTACTCATAATTAATGAGATGAAAATAACAATGGCGCGTATTTATTTATAACCGGAGATTAACTAGACAACACCTGTTCTTGACCTGTGCACTGTGCCATGTAGCTAGGGCAGCAGGACAGAGTTAAATGGTCTCCTTTATTCCACAACAAGCTCATCTACAAGGCTACAATACAAACAGCCCTTATAAATACATATTACAAATGAATGCCAGCTGGATAATATTCAGGTTAATTTATATCACTGCCTTGCCTATACAGTGCTTTTGTTCCTCTGCAGAGGCAGCGGTACCAAGCTAGTGAATGTCTGCATCTGTTTTGGAAGTGTCTTAGAGGTGATTCAGGAATACAAGAACAATCTTCAGATGGATTAAAATATTAGGACTCTGTTGAAGTGAAAAACATGGCACCAATGATGTAATTTGGAAAGAATGGCTCCTAGCCAAAAAAAGCCCAGCTAGGGTCTAAGTGGCATTTTTGCACATAAAGATACCATATGTAATTTTGCAAGCTTTATACTTGTTAAAGTTTTATCTATCCATTGACAATAGCCATTTTCCTAATATTTTCAAGATGAAAAAGATCTGGGAAAAGGGGGAGAGGGGGAATCAAGAAAAAAGAAAATGTTGTTGTTCCCCTGATGTTTCTGGAGCAATTTCTCAAGCTGTGAAGGCCCCATAAGACCTTTTGCTATCAGATCTGCTCTCTGAATGAAACCTTTGACACTCATTAATCACCACCTCAAATACTGCCTGATGAATGGCTCCACCTCTGCCACTCTTTTGAGTTGGGCGTGACACCTGTATCTCTCTGGGTTGCCTTCCTGTCAGTTTGCATCTGTATGTGGGCCGCTTCACTGAAAATTAAATTAGAAATAGTTGTTGTGTGAAACTGAGAGGAATCTTCAATATCCACATGGTTCTTCCCAACTACACATTCAGTCATCGTAGTAATGCTTTGTCCTTGAAAGCAGTACTAATATCCAGAATACCTACGTAAGGATATACTTTCTTCTTCTGTTCTTTCTGTCTAATACTCTTAGTTTAATGAAATAGATTATTTTAAACCATAGTTTCCCAAAGTACATGGTAACTGATTTCTTTCTTGTCAACCTACGGTGAGATTTCCTGCTGTGAGGTCTGAACGTTGTCATACAGGCTAGTAGCTGGAGTTATATTTTATTAACTGTATGAGTTAAGAAACTTTTTTTAACATTTTTATTATTATTCTAGTTCTTAATGTTCCATAAAAACTGTAGCAAAAACCTCTGGAGAGGAAAATTAAGATTTGAATAATTGGCGAGAACTGCATGTTTTAGCTATTGTGATATCATCAGCTTTTGCTGTCTCCTTAGTAAGGAAATGAGTTAGCTGCTGAGCTGCTAAAAGTCCTGTAGAGAAAATTACAACGTGAAAATTCAATCTGGACTTGCAGTTTTTCAGTCCCACAGCTTCATCCAGCTTTTTTGCTGCCAAAAGAAAACAACTGCTGCTCCCAGGTGCAACAACAGGGTCGCTTGCTCAGCTGCACTGACACCTCAAGTAATTCTCTTGAATTTGCAGAAGTTTGTTTGGGGCATAGTTGTAAATTAAACCCCAGGATGGGGAACGAAGTCCCCCATGGTGGTGCTGAAGGACTTGGAGCCTGGCCACTTCTTGTAGAGTGCTGTGAAGTAAAAAGGACACGTACGCATCTGTGCATGTAGCGGGAGAGGTGCGTATTTTCACTGTGTGAGCAGAAATGTACACCTGGTTGCCTGATGAAGAACGAGCTGTGGGGATGGAAAATATGGTGGCAGATTACCTGTGCTGGCACAGTGCTTCTTGTCAGTGAACTGCATGTCCCTGGTGCCTCCTCAGGGAGGAGTGCTCAGAGGCCACCTGGAAATGAGAAGTGCTCGAACTACTTGGGAACATAAGCTCCATGGTTTTCAATTCCTAAGTCACATTTGAAAGTTGGGAAGGCTTTACACTCCCAAAACTAGTTTGCCTTTCAACAAACAAATCAGGATTTATTTTTCCTCCTGTGTATCTGTAGGTGTCAGAGTAAGCAATTCAGGCCTGAGTTTCTGAGGGTCTCCACTACTTTTCATGTCCCCATGTTTTGCTTCCACCTGGGGCACTGCAGAGTTGTTTTTAGGATCTACCTAACGGCAGATCACAGCACCATAACCTATGGCCAAGGTCCCAGCTCTTAATGTTGCATAATCTTTTGTCACAGCTGCACTGAGTTTGCTTATTTTGTTACTGGTGTTAAAACAGCAATGCAATTGGTACACTAAAATATTGGCATCTCTTTATTTTCTTACATAGGCACTGTAGTTACAGTGAGCGGTGTTGTGGCTCTGGAGGCAAAGGTTGGTGCTTTCCCTGGGCCTCAGCAGCAGCTGTAAAGCAAGGTGTTACAGAAAAACTTGATTATGAGAAGCACTTTCAAGTATATTATGGAGCAGCTGAAAAGTTCCATGGCATTATCCAGTTAGAACTGCAAGATGCGAATGCTGCTTTTATTTAAATGTGCATTTTTCAGATCCCACAAACATACCTGTTACATACGTACAGTGCATACCTGCTGTGTCCTGGCTACATGTAGGCACATATCAACCCAGTTCACATCCCAGTTTACTATGGAGGAAAACTCCTGCCTGCATGCAGGATGTGCTCCAGCAAGTCACCAGGTCCAGGCAAGTGAGTGAGCGGGGTTACGATGCATACTAGCAATTCGTATCTATTTGGAGTTACAGACCAACAGAGAAGCTAGCTAAAAGTATGTCTCCTCCTTGCAGCAGACAGGAAGGTGGGTCGTAAGAGGGTGATTGAATAAGAAGCAGATTTCACTTATTCTGTGCCATGATACAGTTATTGAAATGGGTTTCCCTCACTTAATGCATTTATCTGAGTATCAATGCATGTGGCAAAAAGCAGCACTGTGACTCCAAAATCATGGTCTTGCTTGTGTTCCTCATCTAATGCACATCTTTGGAAGTCAGTGGAAATACGCTAAGATGGGGTCTTGTGGTACCATGCTGTTTCTGAAAAATGCAGTAACCGTCATAGCGGTAAATCTGTACAGCTATGTCCGTGCCCTGACAAAGGCCAGAACAACTTGGTTCAGTGAAACCTGTCAGTGAGCAACTATGCAATGTTGTTGTCCTAAGGAAGTTCCTCACTCTCTCTGCACTTTAGTGTTTGGCATGTCTGAATAGGGAGGGTTTCTCTGTCCCTACTTTCTTCTTCCTAATATAGCTAAAGGATGCTGATCAGGTACTCTAAGGTCTGTCTGTCGTAACTGCTGCTCAAAAGAGGATGGGGTTTTAACTGTTTTAAGTTGCAGGAACTGAACTCTAAATTTCACTCTGGCAAAGGGCAAGATCGGAAGCAGGAGGTATCCTGTCATGCCAACCAACCTGGGGCAAACCACACACAATTTAACTGCTTGTCAGCCTTGTTGTACCTGTGAGCTGCAACTGATCGCGCAGCTTCTTCCTGGCAGCTCTTCTAATAGAAAATAATTCTCTTTTTTTAGCTGAAACAAAGATCTGCTTCAAATACTACCATGGCGTGAGTGGGGCGCTACGAGCCACAACTCCGAGTGTCACCGTGAAAAACAATGCAGCTCCCGTAAGTTATGCTGGCCTTTTATTTTTTTTATATGTTTGTTCCCTGCTGTCACTGTGCTATGCCTTGCTTTCCCTGCTGGCTTTATATACTTTTATATGAAAACTGAACATAATATTTGCTCTTTAGTGCATTGTGGTACAGAGAAATGGGTAGTCTTTCAGCTGAGGTGTGGGCTTGTATGCCAAGGGTATGTAGATTCAGCTTTCCATCTGTCACAAATAACTTCTCTGATCTGGGGCTAGTCTTATGTCCTAGCTGTATCCCACTCTGTAAAGTTATATTCTCTGTGCTGGGTGTTGTGAGACTCAGGTGATACCTCTGGAGGATTTGGGATTCTTGGGCTGTAAATACAACAAATGTCCAGAAAAGGAGTAAGATTTTTCCTGGTTTAAGGTGCTTTTTTTTTTTTCCAAAATCAAGGCATGAGCATTTTCATGGCAGTGCCTCTGAGCGCCAGGAAAAGCTACGCTGTGACACACTCCCATCAGTGGTAAGGAGTGGGCATTCAGGTCCTGATCCATCAAAGTACTGAGGATTGTTTTTGACAGACTTGAGGTTTCATTGACAGTAATTTTGGTTTGCTAGAGCTTAGCAAGCTCTGTGGCTCAAATGGTTTTAAAAAGCTATATATCTTGCATGGTTTTGGAAAATTTGGTCACCCTGAGAGTGAGATACTTTTTAGAAGCCTGCAGGGAGACTTGTTGACCTCCAGAGCTTGTATGGCCTTGCTGACAGAGTTTCATTGCCTGCTAGGCTTATATTGGCAGAAGTCTGCATGAGCTCAGGAGTTTTAGTCCAACCAGCATTAGAAAAAGACTAGCTCAGATGTTGTTTAATCTGGAAGATGGGTTCAGGAAAGGTCTGTCTTACCTGTGTGTGTATGTAGGTTTCAGTGGACATCACTGAAGCTTAAATTTTGAAAGNGGGGGGTTTGTTTGTTTGGTTGTTTTTTTGTTTTTTTTAACAGCCCCAAGTTGATAGTTCTAAAACCACTGAAAAGTCTCGCATGCTGTGGGTTGATTGTGTGTGGTTGTACCAGCGCCAGGATTTTTTTTTTCACCCTTAACGGATGTAGAGACTTTTGGTAGTTTTTCTTTGCCCTGTTTTGATGCACAAAACAGCTGCAGACTGGATACTGGGTAGGGAATGATGGCATGTCTAAGGAATGAAAGGGATTCATGTCTTGATAGGCCTTTCTTACAATCTCACGGTGAAGCCATTCACCAGTTTGGAAGCCTGGAGAGTTTCCTTCAGCTGTCTTCAGAGGAACATTATGATGTGGCCTTGAATATCTTCATTTTGTGGGATGCTGAAAGGGTTGTTTTAGCCTGCAGTGAGTGGTGTCTTGTTGACTCAGGACTTGCTGTTCATTTCCTGGTTATCATCAATTTTGGGGGACAATCTATGCATTGATTTAGTCTCAGTCTTCTCTGAAAGGTAAGCCAAGGTGCATCCATGTCTTAGACCTGAGTTTGAACCAATTAAGCAAATCTTTCAGATTTAGTGTAGAAGGGTTACTCTTATCAAGTATCAGCAGTATGCTTTGAGTTAATAGAAGAATGTATGAGGACCTGTGCCCTTGTAGTATGCAAATATGTTATCCCTCCAAGTTGTTTGGTTGTTTGGTTTACATATATGTATATGAGGAAATAAAGTGCCTTAAGCAGCCATTCACTTTCAGCTGAGCAGGACTCATGTTTAAAACAAAGTCTTCTTTGTGCAGTACTCACAGTCTTTGCAGAGATCAGGTGAGAAAAAGGAACGCCTATTATGACCTTCAGCTGAGTATACTGTACATGGATGAAAAATAAAATATGATAAAGAGCGGTATCAGATAGCAGTTTTCAGTTTGAGGGCCAAACCAGTGTCCTTGGAAATAGCATTCTCTTCACAACATCTAATTTTTCCTGCCTTTCTGGGTTACAGAATAGTCTGTATGGTTTTGGCAGTTTCTTTTGCAGACCAGAGAGGCCAGCAGTGTTGTAGGTGCAGTATCAATGTCTCTGTCTTCTCTTCATTGTTTGCTGGAAGACATAAATATTTGGTGCATTTTAAGGCAAGTACTAAGCAGTAAAGACAACAAAAGCAAAGAAGTATCAACAAAGGTTATGCAATATGAACCTGCATGGACCCCCCTGTATGAGTGCAAGAGGATAAAAATGGTAAAGATTTTAAAACTCCTTTAGAGTTTAGAGAAATAATGGACAATTCTTGCATATGTGAAGGCTTTCAGCTGAGTATGATCCTCAACTCCAGTCCCAGCTCAAACTATCAGATGGCTTTCTGCATCTGCCTCTCTGTAGTACGTGTCCAACCTTTACTACTAAAGTTGTTGAATGTTTCACGGCATCCTGTGCCTTTGGAAAGTGGTGTTACCCTCACTGCACAGATGAAGGGGATAACAAGGGATTTTCCCAGCCCTTGCCTTTTCCTGGGTTCTTGTGTGCCTCTGCGCTGGCTGCTGCTGGGGCATGGGTAATGCCATGCCAAGTGCAGACATTATCCTTAGAACTGCAAACATACGTAGGCACTCACCTTTGACTGTGATTTCACTAATGGTGAATTCCAGACTTGGTTTTGGGGTTTTTTTTAGTGGAAGGAGAGAAGGAGAAAGTGTTAAAGAAACCCCAAAATGAACCACTATATCTTTTTTAAAACACATTTTTTCTAAATAATGGCTTGAAACAATGATCAGAAAATTCTTGTCCAAAAGAAGCAGCAGATATTCTGGTTTATACTTTGCTACGCTCATCCACCATCAGCCAGAGAGTAAATGCACAGCTTTCCTTATCCATGCTGCTGGGTCCCTCCCCATCCCTTTGCAGTGGCTCCACAGTGAAGTATACTGAGTTGGCAGTCGCATCTCTTTCTCCTGTGTCTCGAATCATAATCTGAGCATGGCTGAACAGGGAAGATTGTTTTATTTTCCGCTATTCCTCTGTGTGATCAGTTAAGGGCCGTGACAGTCTAGCGCCATGCCTATAGCTCATCTGAGAGCCCTGAGACTTCTTAACCTAGTGAGACTTGATGCATGGGGTGCTCCGTGATCAAATTGGATGCATCAAACTCCTCAGTTGTTTTCACTGCTCCAGTGATTCAGAGCACTGCCCCAGGGTCCCAGGCATGCCATTTCTCACAGTACGAGCGAAAGCCACAGTCCTCTGACTGCTGTGGCCTGGGTACAGAGAGGGGCTCTGCTCATAGGAAACCTTCTTCAGATCCTGAGGCAGGTTTTTGCACAACCTTTCTGCTGGAAGAGGGAATCCTGCGGTCTGTGCTTAGAAATTTACCCTCTTTTGCAGTCAGTAGGAGTTTTAGCAGGGCCTGTGGGACCTTAGTGTGTTAGAAATAATAGCCTTGCAAGGAGAAAACGTCAATAGGGATCCTGCTGTGGGTATAGGGGCTGAAGTTTTTTGAAGAGCTGGTTGCCTTGAACCAAAGGGAGTTTTGCCATTGTAGTGATGGCGTCACAAATTCACCCTGAAGCTTAGGCTGTCAGTAGGGGGACAGAGGGAATGAGGCTTTGTGTACTTGACACAAGCAAACCTTTTCGTTTGGTACAGCTTGGGAAAAAGATCAGGAGCAGGTGTCTTTTGGGGACAGGTGACCTTCTTGGGCAGTGTTTTCACTGCTAGCACAGACTCATCTGCAGCTGATGCCAGAGCCACCCAAGCGGATTCTGTCCGAGCCTCCAGTCGTGTGGCACCTCCCGCGGCGGGGGCAGCAGCTGGCATATTGGCTGCTTGGACCATGTCCCGTCCTGTCTGTCAACGAGACCCGCAAACAGCGATAACCAGCAGTATCCGAACACCAAAATTTAAAAAAAACAACAAAAAAACCTCCTTCATTGTTTGCCTGACTGCGGTTCGCTGCAGTTGAAAAGGGAAAAGAAGCTGGATGTAGTCATGCTGGGGACTGTTAAGTGGTTGCCATTCTTGTTCAGGCGCTGCTGAGGCCGTATTTAACTGGCAGTTAAAAGGAATCCTGCTTCCAAAAGGGAAAAAAAAGTTGCTGTGTTAGTTGGATGTCTTTGTATAGCATCAGTGGTGCTTTAGGCTGAGTAGCATCTCGCGTTTCTTGTGTTATGAATGTTCTGCTCCATTTGAGTTTATCTCCTTATGCTGTAACCCAGTTATTAGAGCTGCCTCGCCTGCTGATTAGGATGCCCTGCAGTTCGTTTGTCGGTGAAAAGTCCTGTCACATTTTATCGCCTGTGAATCGTCAGGCTTGAATATCTGGGTACGAAGGGCTGTGCACTTTGGCCAATTCATACATGGCAGGAGCATAAATGTGAATTTGGGGCAGCAGATAGGCCTGTGGGTAATAGCAGTAAAACGGAGCACCTGCAATTCTCTGCAAAGGAACATCCTGGCTGGCTTCTTTTTTTATGGACTAGTGGCATCCTGAAAGCAGTGTTGCTTATGCGCCGTAGTTTATACTACTAAAGCATAATCATTACCATGGTATGGATGAGCAAACAGTTTTCTCAGTAGAAAAGAACATTTTTTTTACAACATCTGCAACGTTCCTCTGTTACTCTTCATTTATTCATAATGTTGTCACCACTAATTCATCTTTACATCAGATGTTGTTGCAGAAAAACAATACAAGTTACAGCAATTAATTCTAGCAATAGGGAACTGTTATCTTGCTAGTGTGAAAATGATTTAACCTGAACGTGGCTCTTTTGCAGTAAAATAAAGCTGGCATGAGAACAGCATACGGAATGAAAGAGAAGAACCTTTTCCCCTAGGAGTTTATACCCTAAAAAGATAAATTGGATACATCACAATTAAAAGACAGTAAGAGGAGAATCAATGTTTTAGCCTCAGGGCAAATGTCTTCACTAAATTGGGAGCATTCACTCACTGTGTATTAGATGCAAAGAACCACGGCTGATCGAACCTCTAGAGCTTTTGTGCCACAGTTCTGTCTCATAGATCATGATGGCACTCGTCAAATACACTTAGCATCGTGGGGAAATCTATGTAAATTGGAGCTAATTATTGAAAGAGACCTTCTCTGTGTTGTGTTTGTGTGGAAATGCTGCCTCAGCTGGGTTTCCCACAGCAGGAATTACTGCTTGATAAGCTGCTGCCATTTGGTGGTGACTGATCATTCCTGAGGACTTCCTGCTGTAAATATTTGCATTATGTGCTGTCACGTCAGAGCATGGGCTGCCGAGGAATGTTTGATAATGAAGCATCCCACCTCATTTCCATGTATGTGCTGCAAGCCGGGATTTTATTACAGTGTGCATGTACAAGCAGCTGTATCTCTCATTCTTTCCAAAGGCTGGATTTAAAAATCTCAGCTGTGTGTTCTTCTTCACTTTGTGTCTTGTTCTGCGATAGGTGAGTTTCAAAATGTCTGTTTCTGGGGCATTGCTATGTAATAAATCTAACAGTCTGATTTTGAGAGTGTAAGAATAATTATACTTCAAGAAACAGGGTAAAGAGGGAGCAGAAACTTCTAGGGGCTTCTATGCTGCTCAGCTATTGAGGTTAAAAACAAAAGTTTATGGAAAACACAATATCAGGCTGCTGCAATTAATCATGACAAAGAATGCAAGCCAAGTACATCTTTAACAAGTGTTAAGTGGCGTGCCTTGAAAGGCTCAGCATTTCCAGGGAGGGAAGCAGCACTTCTCTGGAAGCTATGGGTGTGCTTAGGTGACTGGGTATTTGTCAGGAGTGAGCAGAATCCCCGTTTCTTATCTTGAGATGAGAAGTAGCCAGAGCTCCCCCAGCTTGCAGCTGTCTTCGAATACAAGGTAAGGCGTAGCATTGTTAGTACCACCTATATTCGATCCATCCCCGTATATGCCTCCTCCTATTACTTGGAAAGGAGATGGAGTCATTCAGGAATGAAAAAGTCGAGGCAAAATGAGCAGGGGAAACTACTGGAAATACTCAGCTGGAAGGATGCGGAGACTCTAGCAGTCAAATACAAAGTGCTCTCTGTCAGGGTACAGTCCCTTTCCAATGTAAAAGGGCATCTAACAGAAAATGTATGTGCTAAGAAATAATTACTGAAAGAGGGTGGATTCCACAGATTAATCATTCGAGGTGAATAATTCTGAAAAAAAGTAGCTGATCCATAAAGTGTGGGAGGAAGGTGATCTGTGTAGGCTTCTGATCTATCAGAAATATCTGCCCATTTTTGGTTTTCTCCTGATGTGGTATTTCTTTCACAATAGCAGAAATGCTGTCCACATCCCACCTGCTTTATGTGCCCATACGTTGCCACTGGTGTAGGCTAACATCATGAAGTGGTATAACATGAGAACATAAGTCTTTGAATTTAAAGAAACTATTACATTGACTGGGGAGTTGCTTCAGCATTTTAACAGAAAGTTCTGTACGTCATTGGTTTTCTGTAAGCATGCAAGGAGCCATTCGGTCACTTGTGGATACAAGAACATTATGGTGTCTGCAGTTAAGAAGGTGTGACAGCTCACAGCAAGTTCATCAGAGGTAGAAGAAAGAAGTGTAGTAGTGCCTTGTAGTAGGGAATTGGCAAAGATTTTGCTATGTGCATAAGAAGCATTAGCACTTTCATGTTACGAAGTTCTGTCTGCACTCGCTGTACGCTTGTTTTGAAATGTTCTAGAGAGGTGAAGTTAAAAAAAAGAGCAAGGAAAGGATTGGAAGTAATACAGAAAGGTTTTCATTAATACTGTATTGTTTTCAACACTTTATATTGTAGTATTACCTAAAGCCTTAATCTAAGATTGGGATCCAGGGCAGTATGTGCTGAGTGGGTAGACTAGCCATTACGCAAGCTACAGCTAACATGCCTTCAGAGGGAAGGGTGGGTTTCCTGGCAGAATTTGACCCCCCTAGCTACAAAATACAAAGGAATGATTTTTAGTGTGACAACAGCCCTCAGCACGTTTGTTACAGCTGAAAAATGTCATTAATCCATTTTTTCACTTCCGTTTTGCTTCATTATAAACCATGGTAGTCTTTTACAGCTTGATTTGGCGATACTTGGTTCTATTCAAGCATACTTACTCACATGAGCAGCCTCCTAATAGTTGCACCATTGAGCCCTTAGTTCAGTGTAATTACATTTTTGGTTATGCTTTTCTAGATCCTAATTAGCACCAATTCAAAGAATTTGAAGGTTAATGACATGTCCAAATTATTTCTTATTGCCACCTCAGTAACACGGGTGCTTTTTCAGTATCCGGATACATAAAGACTATTGTCTTTACAGTGCAATTAGCCTGTCATGTAGCGAGCACTCCATTTATATGAATTAGTGGAGTCGGAAAGCGTAACCAGGGTCTAATTGGTCTCTGACTGTAGCATAACTGTAGTCACTGTGTTATAAATAATAACCTTTTCCTTCCTTTTATTTCCTCTACTCACATTTAAAATCAGGATAGTTGCCAAGAGATTTTCTTTAAATATTAAGAAAACTTTATTTGCACCAAAGGCCTCTTCTGAGTGCAGCCCTGTAATACTGGCTTTTACAGTCCTGATGCAGTAATGGTGCAGAGCACATGCTGAAACCCCACGGACTTTACTGGAAATATTTAATGATTTTCTTCCAAATTGAAAAAATCTTTCAAAATGGAGTAGGACTAGCAAGTAGAGTCACTTCAAGCAGCATTTTCCTTATAACAGATTTCAGATATGTCAATAGCTAAAGTGACAAATGATCCAGTTCTGTGTGCCTGGTGGCTTTTTTCCCTGTCTTGATATTGACTTTTTCAGCTCGGTGTGGTTCAAACTCCTATCACCACCCGTTCATAGATTTACACCACTTACGAGAGGTAAGTGCTCAGAATTTATTATCTAACAAGCACAAATTGAGCAGGGGAGGTACAAACAATTTTCTTTGTGAACGCCAGCATTGATTTCCTGAGCAGCAGTCCGTAACTCTCAACATACAGGTATCTTCTTTTTTTATTGTTCCAACCCAGGAGGAATGTCTCTGCTTTCCAGCACACAGCTGTTTGCATATTTAAATGTTCTTTAATTTTGCAGTCTTCATAATTTCCTGATCCATCTGTATGGAAGATGGAGGTGTAGTGTGTTTGATCATCGTAATGGAATTTCAAATACAGGCACCTAAAATTAGGCTTGGTGCCAAAAATCAGAATGTCTTGGGAAAGACTTTATGCAAGAAATGCACCCAAAAATACACTTTGGTGCTTTTTCTGCACTAAATCACCTGCATACTTCACATGCATCTTCAAGGACTGCATATCTAGGAGAAAAGGGAAAAGAGCCACCTATGGGGTGTGAGTGCAAGGCAGGGCAGCAGGTCAGCACGGCTCAGTGCAGCACTCCTCTCAAATGCAAGACTTCTCACCGAGGAGGACGTTCGGCACTCTGACCGTGCTGCTTTGAAACAGCCAATGCGGAGCCGTGTGTCAAGCAGCGACTCTGCGCGTGTTGCTGATGCGTTGAAAGCCAGTGCCGTTTTGCATCCTGTGGTGAATCCAGGTAATACTAGAGCATGAAAGAGCCAGCCCTATATATCAGATGTATCCCTGGCAGAGTACCAAACACCTGAAGCAGAGAAAGGCTGTGTGCCTGTACAGGCAGGGCAGCCGGGGCATGTCTTCTGTTCAGCACACAGAAGAGTGGAACGCGAGTGATCTGAAGTGGAAGTTGCAGAGGTCCTGATGTTGTCTTCTTTAGCCCTCTTTTACCAGTGCAGGCATGCTTAAGCGCCTGGTAGCTTCACACATAATTCACTGCTGTAGGCGTAGCTGCGGTGGTTTTAAACAGGGGAGAGCTGACATACAAAAAAGCTGCCATCTGTTAAATTATTAAGCAAAATAATTCTTTCAGTGTTCATCCATCAGACTTCTTCCTACTGCGCAAGCCTGAATGTGCAGTTGTGCTGTCAGAAAAGCAGCGTAGGAACAGAACAAAAGGCAGGATTAAGGCCACCATTTGCACATCCCCTTCAAATGTTGTCAACTTCTTGCCCTCTCATGGACTCTAATTAACCAGCACTAATTCTGGAGCTGCTGAGCCATCCCTAGGTATCACTGGCCACAGCCTACTCTTCACTTTGCAGATCAGTTGCACCAATTTGGGGCGTTTCCCTGTTGCCCTAGTTTCTTTGCACACGTTGCTTCAAAGAAAGCACTTGGGTCAAATTTAACCTACTGGGCATCTGATCCTATATGAACTTCTAAATGTAGGTTTAGATGGCTTAATTAGCAGACTTGCAGTGCAGCACAGAGTTAAAGTGAAGAAATAAAAAGCATGACAGATGGGAACTGGAGTGATTTTATTTCAGCAACACCAAGATCATTACACAAGCCATTTATTTGTTAATGGGTTCAATACACGTCTGGTATTTCCCAGCCACTTGCTTTCTGAATGTCTCTTGTTATGGTCACATAATAGCCGTACTAACAGTCCGCACATCATATTACTCCCTTCTGTAGTTTAGTAAATTATGGAAAGATCAGCACACTGCGCTGGTATAATCATCTGTGCTTTGACCTTTTACATTTGTACATAAGCCATCCTGCATCAGGTCAGATTCATGAAAAACAGTGCAGTTCCTGAAATTTATAGTGGGTGTGAGGGCAGATATTTTAGTTTTGTTGAAGAAGAAAGGAGGGAAGGATTTAGACCTGTGGAGTGAACTTCAGAGGTGAAGGTGATAGACTTCTGAATGAAGCACCTCCTGCTTCCTCCCTTCTAAGAGTTACCTGTTGTGATGGGGCATGAATCTA
The DNA here is from genome assembly GCA_013400875.1 of Anhinga rufa. NCBI lineage: Eukaryota > Metazoa > Chordata > Aves > Suliformes > Anhingidae > Anhinga > Anhinga rufa. The sequence goes on along the minus strand of VZTV01012151.1, from coordinate 7,157 downwards.
ATTGTGGATGAACTCCAGATAAATTACTAGAGGTAGTTTAGGCCAATTAAAACACCCTTCCAGGACACATCAGTTCAGAAGTTGCAAAAAGATTTGCTTTGATGTTGATCTATGAAATTAGATTATTTCAGCCCTTTCCCCCTGCATTTATCAGTTTGATTTGTTATTGCCAGTTTTGTACACACTGGCCTCACTTAACTCTCACTGGGTGCTCTAGAGGCCTGCTAATGGATTAAAAAAGAGAACGTTGTGTTCTAGCCATTTTTTGTGTGTGTTTGACTATTATTTAGTGAAAGCACTGTTTATACTTGGCATAATCTTGATTTTTTAAAAAAAAGGCACTTTTCAATAAGGGGAAAAAAAAGGAACAGGAATGCTGCCAGGGTGAATATTCTCCAGTATCCAGCTAGTCCAACACCCAGGACCGTAGAAACTACAAGAATGCTGCAGTGCATGGGCATGAAATCCTCTAGGTCCTGCTGGGTATGTCTGCAGTACTGCCTGTTGAGGCATAAAGAGGAAAGGTCCAGGTATTTTTTTTCTGTGCTCTGTTATGTCCCCAGGACTGCTTATCCACATCATGACTTTACTGGCCCATAACATTTTCACCAGCTGGCCTTTCTCAGTGTGCACTGGATAGGTGTAGGGGGCTGGCTGTTGGAAAAACTTGTGTCCTTGTTGCAAGTGGGTGCTTGATGACTGCAAGTCATTGCAGCAGGGAAATAATTTTGGGCTTATCAGTTGTATGCTTTCTGTGTCCCCACAGTAACAGACTTTTCCCTTTAGTTAGGCCTTGCAAGAAAAAAATCCTTGCTTTCCTCAATTTTGAATTTTCTGTTGTCCAGTTTTCTTGTCTTCTTCCAAGTTCCAGGATTAGTGAAGATGGAGATAACCTCTTGATCTCCCATCTGTGCACCAGTTAGCATTGCTTATAGCTTCACCATGTTTCCTTTTATTTAAGTTCTTCTAGGGTGCTTTAAAAGCATGTTTATCAGGTGATGGATGATTCTGATCTGCATCTTCTCTTGCACAATTTTTAATACAAAATTAAATCCTTCTTGAAGGCATAGGCAAGCATTTTCAGGACCTCTGATAGCCTCTGGTACTCATGAGCTGAGGAAGTTCTTTGTGTGTTTATATAACAATATAGAAAGAGAGAGGAAATTATGAGCGTGGATGACAACCGCGTGGTTTTGTGTAGAATTGCAGCTGAGGTAGAACACTTTTGAAGCAGGAATGGTGTTAATTATCTAAGAAATCTGATTCAGTTGGCATGAGATGGATCAATTGCTGTGTCTGTTGGACTCCATGACCCAGGAAGTAATTTCCAGTCCAGTGTTTCTGGGAGGTCATTGCATTTTCATCAAGATAAGAAACCGGTGTTCTGCTGGTCATAAAAATCATAGTGACACTTTTTCAAGACTAGCTGAGTTCATGCATGACTTCTAATATTTCGGATTCTAATTTGGGTAATTATGATCCATCTTTAGTTCCTGCAGTTTCAAATTAGTTTAGCTTTTTTCATGTCTTGTCCAGCTTTGTTACATAGCACTGCTGTTGGACGTCTTTATGTTTCATCTCAGATGTGGGTGGCAATGTGTTACCTCTCAGGTATATGCTACGAATTAATGTTGTCTGAAAGGGCTAGACATTCCGAAACGAAAGTTGTTGTCATAGTCTTCAATCTGCTATTAAGTCCTATTAGCTCATGAGACAAAGCAGAGGACTTATGAGCAAGTACTAGCCGTGCTGAAGAGCACAGTGGCCAGGTTTCTGACTGACCTGTCCATCCAGGAAAATTAGCATGCTAAGCCATGGGCATTAGATTGGAATAAAGAAGAAATGACTCATGTTGAGGAAGGAATGCAAATATTAGCTGAGAGATAACTGTTTGTATGGATAAGCCTTCCAAAGAAGTTGAACAAATTTTAAAAGGTGTACAGGGAAAAACATCAACTCACTGCTTGTTCAAAACAATTAATAGAATCCCAGATTATTCTTTAAGAGCTTACAATGAACAAGGCAAAATAAACAGATGGAGCTGGGGCAGTGAAGGAACTTGTTCTGTAAAACTCTTGCAGTAGCTCTGTGATGATATGAAAATAGGACCTCAGGAAAACTTGGTAAATATAGCAGCATTACCAGCTTATTTTTAAAATATCTGTGATGTTTGTAAGAGATGGGTGATTTCTAAAACATTGGGGTGTCAGAGGCTCATCTTACTTGTTGAAGATGGTGTTTTGTGTAACGGTATTTGCTGCTGGGTCTCGCACACGCTGCCAAGTGAAAAGGAAAAAGGAAGCTTAATCTGAAAGGAGAGATTCTTAAAAAAGGTGTGGCTATGGTTTTTAAGTCATGTGTAGATCATGGTAATCTGAAAGCCAGACCCACTGAAGCAATGGAGATCTTCCTGCCTACTCAGTGGGACTTTCTCTCAAAGCCTAGGTGAACTAGGGCACAAATATAAGCTAGATACAATTTGCTGGTCATTTACAAGATAGTATACCACACAACAATTGTGTTTCTTTGCCTGGCCATTTTAAGTTACTTATTTTGCTTATAAAGCGTGGTGCTTTGGAGTATAATGCAAATAACTTACAAGAGTCGAGTAAAATTCGGGGTTTTTTGAGGAAAAGACTGTGGAGACTTATCTGAGGTATCTGTCTGGTGACTCCTGATGCACTGACTAAGCTGCTCTGCGTTGCAGTCAGAGCCGTAGCTGCAGGTTTACAGCTGTGAGGGAAATGTTTGGGACACACAGATGAGAAATGAACTGAATATATCACTGGTGAATTTGCTGTGCAAATACAAAGTGTAATTTTTACAAAGCTTTGATGCATAGTTGAAAATACTGAGAAATTCTTGGGTAGATGTACAGACTGTAAAGTCTATGAAACACCCACAGATGAAACACCACTTTTATTGGAATCACATATCCCTAAGCTAAAGGGTGCTGCGTTCCCTGTGGCCAGCTGGAAAGCTGACACAGTGGGAGGAAAACAGTGAGATAGGTACAGGTCCTCTTCTTGTGTCCGCGCATCCATATTGCTTGTGTCTGAATACAAGCCAAGGTATGAACTTAAGCTGAGGTGGATAAATTGCATGCCCAGTCTCTCACTCAGCATCTTTCAGCAAATTTCAGCAACTAGCATTCCGTAATGTGGCTGTTTAAAGGACTGGGAGGATTTCTTTACCTCAGAGCAGCAGCCAGACAAACAGCCAGATACGCAGAGGGAAAGAAAGAGGTCGTAAAACTTGACAAAGCCAGATCTGGAGCCTGCACTGAACATCTCTGTGAGCAATCCTGCAATGAAGTTTCATCTCTACTGGAGCTGATAGATGCAATCAACTTTAGTCCTGACTGGATTTTCAATAACCAAGGATTTTCCAGCAGCCAATGTAAAGGAGAAAAATAACTTACTTTTGTTGAAATATCTTCCTTTTGTTTCCTTGTCTGCTTTCCTTAGTTCTGGGAAGAAGGGGGGACGGTGGGAAGATTTGGGGACAGAAGAACATTAGTGTAACTTCACAATGTGTGACCCTCTATAAAAGTAACCAGTAAAATCTGTCCTGAAATAACCCATACCCTCAGATAACCTGTATAAAATCAGTAGACATTACTGCAGACGTGACTTTGAGGTGAACTTGCACACATTTATAACTTGTGGATTTGTAGGTCATTTTGAATGTTTGTGGCACAACTCACAGGTTGTTTCAGTGGAAACCGAAGTAGGTGGAAGGTGGTGACTGAAAGCTAAAAAGCTTTTCAACAGCCCAGCACGCATCAGTGCCTGCAGATATCTGTCCTTCAGGTGTAGTGTCCATGTATGTGCTTGTGTGTGAATGTCTGTTTGTACATGCATGCAAGCCCTGTCGCGATCATGTCATCCTAGCTGCTCTTTTTTGCTTCACGTGTTTTCTACTGTTACTTGTCGGTTGTGTATTTCCCATCTTTTCTGCCAGTGATTCAGCTTTTAGGTTTGTTTATCTGAATCTTGAGTGTAGCTTGGGTTGCCTGTACTTAACTTGTCACAAAACCCAGGTGATCCAAAAATATATCTATAACATTATATTGGGAAAAGGTTATGATCAGAGACAGCTAAAAAAAGGAAGAAGCATTACAATTTATATTCATCAAGAGGCAGACAATGCTTCATAGCTATCTTTTAGGTCTACATTTCCTGGTTTCTAAGAGCTCAACAGGATAATCATGTTCCCTTAACGTAGTTTTGCTGATGTAATACAATTATAGAATATTGCATACTTTTCTAAATCATTTTTGCTATAATTATTACTCGTATAAAAGATTAAGAATGAAAGATGTTCAAGTGGGGAAACCGATGTAGGTTAGTATGTTATATATCAGCAGATGTGGAGAATAATATTTTTGAATAGAACTTTGAACCCTTTGTTCATTTTTAATCCTTGACTCTCTTGAGAAACGTTTTCCACTTCCATTAAATATCAGGGTTTTTTCCCAGCTAGCTAGCTGGGTTCTCAGACAAGCATGTTTCTATCCGTACTGAAGGCGTGCAGTCCCTCCCCACTCAATATCTCCAGTTTAAAAGCAGGCTTAAATTCTTACATCTGTAAAGTCTGATGGAAAGCAACTAAATTGTTCCCACACAGCTCCCTTTTTAACTCAGGGGGCCTGATTTTTGTTTACACTGAGGCCCTTTTTGCCCCTATGGCAATGCAGTAGGATTTTATGGTGAATGTAAGTATGAACTACATTAATTAGACCATATGTTGATATTCTTAGCAAAGGACCACCAGCATCGCTCATACTATCTAACTAACTCTGGGCAATTATTAAAATTGAGTTCACAGAATGTATAACAGACTATATTATTTGAGGTACCAACACATTTATGACCTTTTGTTTAGCAGACTAGGAGTGTGATTACAGAGGTGAAGTATTTGAGGGCAACGGATATTTGTTACCATAAAGCTTATTCAGCTATATGGGAATAGTTAAGCCTAATATGGGAAAATTCTGGAGGTGCCACTAGTTGTCAGGAAACCCTGGTTTTAAGAGCAGCCTATTTATTCCTCTTGTTCCCAAAAGGATCTAACTTAGCCTTGCCAGCAGGAAAGTTTGTAAGTTGCCGTCGTCAGGTCTGAGTTCTAACAAAGACGTACTGATCGTTGATGAGGTTTGTTGTTGTTTGGTTTGTGGTTTTTGAGATGTATCTGAAGGGGAGGGAGGGAATTTTTTAGGATGTGGAAGATTTGGCGTTTTAGAAATTAATTGCTTTCTTTCCTCACAGCATCCTCAACTACCCTTTTCTTTGTTTTCCACTCCTCTGTAGAGCCTTGCCTTTTCTCTTTTCCCCGTTTCTTTTTACACTTTTTCTTTCCTTTTCTAGTTCATTCCTTTCACATTTTTGTTGGCCGCTTCCTTGCGTAGTTTTGAAGAGCTTCTCGATGAGGAGGTCCAGGCTGCCTGAAAAGCATGCTGGGCTCACCCCAGCCAGCCTTTAGGATCACTTGGCTGCCGTGGCCGGCCCATGGCAGTCACCGTGTGAGCCTCAGAGCGGGGTGGACGGAGCTGCCAGCTGCACCCATGCATCTGAGACCCGCTTTGCTGCGAGGGCAAGCCATGGCTACGCCTGAGGCTCGGCTTACAGGCCCGCTGGTTTTGTAGCTGCGTCCCTACGCTGCAGCAGCACCTTGTGAGTCTTCATGCTCTTTGGAGCTGCTACCACTGAGAGGATGCTCAGGGTTTGCATGTTTATTTTTCAGTTGTACTTTTGAGGGTGAGGAACGGAGGGGGAAACTGCTAAGTCTGTCTCATGATATCCTCACTTTCTACTGTGAGTGATGCATCATCGACGGGGGGTCAGCACAGGCTGCTTCAGTGTCCTGCAGTTCAGGGATATATAATGCTTCTGCAGTAGAAGGGGATAAAATATTAATGCCATGAAGCCAGTGGCCAAACTTACCACTTTCAGAGGGGTCAAAATGGCCTTCCAGATTCAGCAGTCATCCTTCGTGTCTCATTGTAGACTGGCAGCACAGCGTGCCCCCAGATGGGAGGAAAATAGTTGTCTTATTCTTCTCTTTCCAACTGGTTAAGGGGGCACGGTCCAAGGAGGTGGCTTGGATCAGACCCTCATCCATGTAACCCAAAGTTTTAGATGCTGACCAAGAAAATTTTGCTCCTGCTACTGCAGGAGAAAGAAGAGCAGAGTGAGAGCTGCTTCTGGAAGGGCAGCCTCGTGGCAGCACACCAGCCTCTGCTCACCGTGGCTTCCAGCGCCAGCAACGGCAGCAGCAACAGCCCAGCTCTGCTCTCCTCGCTCATCGCTGCTCGTACGGCTGCAGACGCGTGAGCATGGGGCGCAGGGCAGGAAGGAAGGGATGTGCTGTTTGCCTGGCAGAAGGCAGAAATGTTCCTGGTGGGGATGAGGGGGAGGTGTTTTGTGCAGAAGACACCTGCTTTCATGCAGGTGTGCTTGGCAAGGGGAGGGCTCTGAGGAGCAAGGGACACAGAGTTTGTGTGGAGATTGTTTTCTGTACATGCACTGGATGAGGACGATATGGGTGGTGTGTGTATCGTGGGGTGTGAACCTCTGCGTTGCCTTGCTCTGTTCCACAGAACGGTTTCCCAGGGTTGACTGAAGTGTTTTGAGATGAATTGTGCACTGATTTCCATCAAAACTGACACATGGAACAGAAAACACCTCTGTTGCTTATAAGATGTGGTTTATTTATTAAGATCTACAAGGATTATATTATTATACACACAGTAGTTAATGATTTCTCTACAGTAACAGCATTCCTGCATTTAGTTGACATCCCTTTCCCTTCCTGTCATATTTAATAACTTCATGTTCAGAAGAAGTCTTTTGCATCCAATATGCAGCAGGCCAAATCCTTCATGAGGCTTTCTGTGATGAAAAAATTGCTGTAGTGAATCCAGCTGTTATTGGAGATCGGATTTCATAAATGCTGCTTCCCCCAAGAAGTCTTTGCCATACCTCAAGTTTGCTGTAACACCCCACCACAGTAATTTTCAGGATGAGTCTGGCTCCTGTTTTCTTCATCATTCAGATTGGTCATTGACATTACATATGAGGAGTAGCAGAGATAGAGCCGGATTTGTTCCGGCTTAAGAGGAGTCTTACGTGGGATGTGTTATGGTTTCAGCTGGG
>VZTV01012148.1:0-14702 GCA_013400875.1 Anhinga rufa | reverse complement strand
TGGGCGGTATCAGCACTACACACAGACTAAAACACATTTCTTTACAGATTTGCTCACAAGACCCAGGCGCTAGCATTGGAAGACAGGCAAAACTTGACTCGAAAGGAAGTTGAGTGGCAATATGCAACCTGGCAACAGCCCAGCAGAAAGCTTAACAGCAGAAACCCTACAGCTCAAGAGATGAAATAAGGGAATTTTCCTAATTTTGGAAGACAACATAGCCTGATGACAACTGAAAGAGTCCTGGATGTCCAAAGCTGCCAGCAAGTAATTTGTCATCAACGTTTCCAACATTTTGTTCCTGTCTCCTGCAGGACATTGCCAGGAGACAAAGACTTTATAAGCAGGCTACAACTACTACTGACACCTGCATCAATGGATGACATTGGGCTACAACATGGCCACAAGTATCCAAAATAAGTGTGTAAAAAAAAAAAGTATATTAGAGAAAAATCTAAACTATATAAGAATTTATTGAAGACAAAGCATGTGAAGATAATAGGAAAATTAAAAGGCCCATTTAAACTGTTGTCCATATGTAGCACATCTTTCTGAACACTCATTGGCAGTTTAATAATAACAACGCAGCACTGCAAAATCCTTTAAAGTGGAAAATAACATTTTGTGGCAATATCATTCATGTCATTGGTTACCTGAGGCTCAAAACCCATGTCAAACATTCTGTCTGCTTCATCAAGTACAACATATGTGACTCTACGGAGATTTGTCACCCGACCTGTGAAAGGAGAGGAAAAAACACATGGGAAACAAAATCAAATGGAAATCTAGTTTCCCTCAGGAATAATTTTTAAAAAATGCTATATAGTCTCACTATCTTCTAACAAAGACATTAATTAATTTTTTAAAAAATTCACTAAATGTGAATTTTAATGTTCTCATTTTAATCACATATACATTCTGGGAAATGTGTAAGTATGCACAAGGCCCTTTATTTTGTCAAACTCTTCTCTTGCATACCATCATAGGGCCAGAAGAACCTGTAAAATTCAGAAAACTGCCCTCGCCAAAACACATCATAAAACTAAGACTGAGATGAAGCAAGGAGCCACATCAGCCATTATCTGACAGCGCCACCTAGAAAAAAACATATTAGAGATTACAGCGCATGTGTGGAAGGCAAAGTCCAGTGCTAACTGTTGCAGCCTCAGAAAAATTCCTTTTATACATATAATCTGTAATGCTTCCTCGGAGCTAGAAATAACTATTTGAGGATAATCATACTAATTCTAGTTAACAGATAATAATACGCATAGAACAGAGTAAGCAGTCTTGTCAAAATGAATATATAAGATTAAAACCTACCCAGTAACACTACTAAATTTAAAATTAAGAACCACCCCAAACTCTGGGACAGCTGGAAACAAAGTAAGTAAAGTTTATGTCTGTGAACATTTTGAAATTATGATGGACAGGATAATTAGCACCCTTCCCAAACAAATAGCTAAGAGATTCCCTTTCATGAGAAGGATTTAACTCAAGGACTTAAGAATCATATTCTCAAAGGATATAAACGTGAACAGATTCAGTTCCAAACAACTGTGGAGTGACACTGCCAAATGCTCTCAGAACGGAACAGATTTTTCACATTTTCTATAACTATCACTCAGACATGTGCCTATCAAACTACAGCAGAATTTGGTCCTTTCAGCTTCAGCAAATTGTAGCTGAATCCTCAAATTATTTTGTAGAGATTTAGCGCTGCCTTTTTTTTTTTTTTAAGATATGGAATTTATACTTAAGAAACAAAATAAATATTTCTTAAAATCTACATATCTATATAAAATCTTAACACTTTCATCCCCAAATAATAACTTTGTAAAATTACTTGGGAACAGCATTAATGTACCTACCTTTGACGATTTAAGTCTTGGAAGCCCAGTTCTATATGTCTTGAAGGTACTTTTTCCACAGAAGTTAAATAATGTCAACAGTTTAGTAGAGGTTTTGATGTGGAATAATTTAATAATAAAACTTTATCTAATAAGCATGCAATGGTTACACTAGGACAAAACCTCTTAAAGCTGCAGTGGCTCAGTTTAATCAATCTGAGTATTTGATGTAAGGTCAGTTCTTTTACTTTTGACCAGTTATTTAGGGAGGGCTTCTTTGGCTGGTTGGTTTTTAAAACCAACAGATAAAGGCAGAGTCAGACACTCTTAAGTAAAAGGGGGTAACTGCTGACCTACACTAACAATAATAAAGGATCAATGGGCAGACAAAATAAGCAACTGTCATATAACCTTTATCTATATGACTTGAAGTTAAAGAATTTGGACCAGCACATTTTTAAGTTTAACAATGATAAACATTCTCAGAAACTCTTCAAGAATGTAGTATTTCCTGTCCTCCCCAAAAAAGTCAAACCAATATATGATTAAACCTATTATTAGTGCTATATATTCTCAATAGCTAGATAGTGCAGCCTGAAGAGATATAAGAAAATTCCATAAGACCATTTATCAAAATACATGATCTTTTGAATTTGTTAGAATTACACAACAAATATAAAAAATTCTCCATAGGAAAAGGTTTTCTACTCACCATTGTTAGCTGCTAACATGTCAATCATACGTCCAGGTGTGCAAACAATAATTTCAGCACCTCTTTTGAGTTCAGCTATCTGATTTTAAAACAATAAACAAACCATTAGAGTGGGATTTTGCTTTGTGGCTTTTTTTTTCTTTTTAAATGGGTATCACCTTGCAAAAAAGAAAACAACATACACTGTAATACAGCTGTTCTACCAATGTGAATTGTTTATGTAAAGATTTTACTTAGCAACTTCTTTAAGTCTTTGGAAAACTTTGCTTTCCAAAAGAGTAACCCCTGACAACCTAAGTTATTACCACGTGAAGAAGTTATAATGGGGATATGACTTCTACACAGTTAAGGGCCCTTAAGAAATGTCACATGTCATATCAGGGACAACTGAGAGTAAATAAACCATGTTCCATCACAGATGGTCACTCCTGTTGTTTCTATAAATGAGGGGGGGTGGGGATGGGACCACTTGAAATTAATCTCTAAATTACTCTAACATACAGTATTTGATAGCGCAATAAACCAAAGTTAACTTTTTTCTGGCTTTTGCTACCTTGAGGGGAACTCTCATAAAAATACGGCTTCTCAATAACTTTCAAACTGTCACACCCCACTAATAGTTTAGTTACTGCTATGCTCAGTACATATACAAAAAGAAACAGTTTGAAACTTTTAAGGACCACACTCGAGAATTTTCAAGAAGATCAGTATGTTTAAGGCTAAGTTATGTGCAAAAGCTTAAGCTTGTGTATTTCTACCATTCAAACACAGAAAATCCATAATGAAGGCTGCAAATGTACTGAATTTATGGGAAAGAGAAAGGAACTAAATTCACTGCAAAAGTAACATTAACCAATAAAGTTCAAGAATTACTTGACAAGTAAGGTGTGGTTTTGCATACCTGTTCACTGATTCCTGTTCCTCCGTAAACACAGACAACTCGAAGCCCAAGTGTCTTTGAGAATTTCTTACACTCCTTGGTAATCTGCAAAGCCAACTCACGAGTAGGTGTCATAATGACAGCTGAAAAGCAAAGCATTTTCATCATACGTTGTAATATAAGAGATGTTATTTATACAATAAAATTAATTTTTTGTAATGATGTTTAAAAGTAATTCACTTATATATATTTTTTTATAAATACAATTTCAAGAATTTCAATTACAATTTCAAGGCAGTATGAGGATGGGGTGGAACTCTGGTCAAAGTTTCAAAATCAAAGGAGTAAGGCCTCCCAGATATACAAAGTGCTCCTGAAACAACACTAGATAGCACAGTGATCACAAACAACATTAAACAGCGTGGTGATCATCAACCAAATTTTAAAAAGCCACTCATTAATGGACATTAGTAAGTAAGCATTCCTCCCTATAAGCAAGAGAAGAACCGAAGATCCTTCTAAAGCGTATGCTTGAGTTTTTATTTATTTAAATAGCAATTTTGAAAAGAAAAGCTTTGTACCTATGGGACCTTCTCCTTCTTCTAACGCTCTCTGATCCATAATGTGTCTGAACATGGGCAAGAGAAATGCAATAGTTTTTCCACTTCCTGTTTTAGCAATGCCAATCAAATCACGTCCGTTCATAATTGCTGGGATAGCCTGGGTTTGAATAGGAGTGGGCTTTTCATAGCCATGTCTTAAAGAAAGGAAAAAAAGATATTTTCAGAACAAAATAGGATTTGACAGATGTGAATCGCAAAGTCATGCTTTAAAAAAATGTGCATATTCATATTTACATATACATCAGCGCCATCCAAAAAATACAGCTTAAACATGAGCAGCAAAAGCACGATACAAACGGCAGAAGGAATAGTTCGTAACAATAGTGCAATACTGAGTGATAAAAAACCCTGATGACTATATACGTAACATCTACAAACGTGGATACGTTCCTTTCTGCAGCAAAGAAGGTTTTTCTCATAAACGTATGATAGAACACAGTGAGCAAAATCAGGCATAAAACAGTTCAGAAAGTACTTGCTTACTTTTTGAGGGCAGTGAGAATCTTCATGGAAATACCACACTGTACCCAGGTTTTTATTGGTTTGGGGCAGCCTTTTCCCTTGACCGTAATTCCCTCCAACTCCAGCCTGTACACATTCACCTCTGAAACAGAGTTTGCATTACAACAAACTTGACATTTCTCTATTACCTTGGTCAAAATATTCTTCATCTGTCCCTGAACATGAAATATTAATTTTATCACCCCCAGAAAAACAGCTTTTAGCTTGTTACACATAAATACAGGAGGTAGGTGGAAAGGACCCAGGTAAATTTTTCAATCAAAGCCTCATATATAATTATATGAAGTTATCAAAAAGAGTGATCCAACAGATTCAGTGTTGTTCTATACCAAGTTGCTCCAAATGCTCTTTATATTCCAAAACAATTTGCTGGTTTTTTTGCACATCAAAATCCACCACACTTTCTTTAATAGTACCCAAAGTGTTCTGATTGCATTTGTCCTTACCTTCTTGAGTCATTTTAGCTAGTTCTGGTACTTCAACATAGAAGTTTTTCCTGAAAGGTTCGTATTCTATCTTTCCATGATCCACTGGTTCTAGCAGCTTTCTCTGCTTGGTCTGGTAGCCAGTCAGGGCAGTCTGAAGATCGACTTCCTCCTCTTCTGAGGAATACTGTATAGATTATAATTTGTGTGTAAATTAGTACACGTGGTATTCTGAGATGTTCTGGTTTCTCATTTATAGAGNAAAAGCTGGACATGAGCCGGCAATGTGCGCTCGCAGCCTAGAAAGCCAGCCGTGCCCTGGGCTGCATCCCCAGCAGCGTGGGCAGCAGGGCGAGGGAGGGGGTTCTGCCCCTCTGCCCCGCTCGGGTGAGACCCCCCTGCAGCGCTGCGTCCAGCTCTGGAGCCCCCAGCACAGACAGGACATGGACCTGCTGGAGCGGGGCCAGAGGAGGCCACGGAGGTGATCAGGGGCTGGAGCACCTCTGCTATGGAGACAGGCTGAGAGAGCTGGGGTTGTTCAGCCTGGAGAAGAGAAGGCTGCAGGGAGACCTTATTGCGGCCTTTCACTACTTAAAGGGGGACTATAGGAAAGATGAGGACCATCTCTTTAGCAAGGCCTGTTGGGACAGGACAAGGGGTAACAGTTTTAAACTACAGGAGGGGAGATTTAGACTGGATATAAGGAAGAAATTTTTTACACTGAGGGTGGTGAGACCCTGGCCCAGGTTGCCCAGAGAGGTGGTCGATGCCCCATCCCTGGAAACATTCAAGATCAGGTTGGACGGGGCTCTGAGCAACCTCGTCTGGTTGGGGATGTCCCTGCTCACTGCAGGGGCTTGGACTGGATGGCCTCTAAAGGTCCCTTCCAACCCAAAGTATTCTGTGATTCTGTGAACTTTACTCAGATGCAACAGTTGCTACCTTATTAGACCAGAGGCTAAAACCAGCTCTCAATTTAAGAAGAGTCCCAATTGTTCTTTCATCTATTTCTTTCATGTTTCTCCCAAACATTAACTTTCACCATGTTCTGTACCGCTTTCATGACTTTATGAATACCAACTACCAGCCCTGTCATTCAGAAATAATCACTGGCATACAACAGAAATAGTAAGAGGAAAATACTACGAAAAAATATCCAGCCAGCATACCACTGCAGTCACAGCTCTGACAGATGCACCCAGCTCAGATTTAAACTAGTCAAGTACTACTAACACTGGAACTGCAGCAACACAGAGCATAGCATGACCTAGCTGAGCTACAGCGCTAGCAGGGTATCTAGTCTATGACTCGGGCAAGGCTGTCTCTCTAAGACCTCCCAGACAGCACCACGCCCATACCCTTAACAACTATTCAGGCCTACAACACCGCACACAACCACATGAAGTACTCAATATTCCTATTCTCCTGAAAGCATTTTATGAAGGCAGTTTGGACACAGAATGAGTAATTCTGAGAAGGTCAGGTCCAATCACCAAGCAAGATGGCTCTACGAGAATCCCGAAGCACTGTTCTGTTAAAATTCAATATTCGTGCTGATCTGCCACTGCTCAACATGCAAAAAACTGCACACTGTAAAGACTACAGGGAGATCTACCAGTTCATCGAACCCACATCCAGAGAGGGCAGCTGACATTTATCTACTTGTACCACCTCTTCCTACTAAAACGCATTTGTTATTTACAGCCAGTGTAACAGAAAATGCTTATAAATTCGGTTTAGGGTGCTGTCTACTAGAACACATGACTTGGCCTGAAGCCCCAGGCAGAATCAAACTCCTTTCTACTGTTTCCTAAACTGTAAAATGAGAACATCTGCCTCTCATCTGTGCTAAGAGAGATGTCTCATTATGATTTATGGAGTGTTTTGAGATCCATAACTTACTGGTGTTTTGGAAATGAATATATTTATACTTATAAAGAAATTCAGCAGAAATGTAACACACAAAATCCATTTTTTTCTGATTAGATACATGCAACTGAACATGCAGGCTGAACAGCTGCGTATCTAAACACTCTATAACACACCTTGAATCCTGGGTTCAGGTTTGGACCCCTTGGGACAAGAAGGGCATTGAGGTGCTGGAGTGTGTTCAGAGAAGGGCAGCGGGGCTGGGGAAGGGTCTGGAGCACAAGTGTGCTGGGGGGCGGCTGAGGGAGCTGGGGGGGTTTAGTCTGAGGCAAAGAGGAGGCTGAGGGGAGACCTTATCACTCTCTACAACTACCTGAAAGGAGGTTGTAGTGAGATGGGTGTTGGTCTCTTCTCCCAGGTCACTAGCAATGGGACAAGAAGAAATGGCCTCAAGTTGCATCAGGGGAGGTTTAGATTGGATATGAGGAAAAATGTCTTTACTGCAAGAGTGGTCAGGCACTGGAACAGGCTGCCCAGAGAGGTGGGGGAGTCACCGTCCCTGGAGGGGTTCAAAAACCATGTAAACGTGAAACCTCGGGATGTGGCCGTGGTGGTGTTGGGCTGATGGTTGGACTTGATGATCTTAGAGGTCTTTTCCAACATTAATGATTCTATGATTCTATACTAGCTCTTGGGTCATTCACACACAGGGTCACCAGGACTGCCTGCTCAATTTGAGCAACATGAACTGAACACACACTACACGTGACATACACCAGCCCAGTCGTGTTAAGAACAGTTACAAAGCCACTGATGCACTCATTCAGTTCTCATCTGTGTAACATTGTCTCTGAACAATAAAGCTGCAATGACAACTTAAAAAAAAACAGTACAAGCAACAAGAAACTGCGCAAGATCACAAATCTTGTGACCATGGTTCTGCAAATTAAATAACTAAATGTTTGTCTCCTAGGAGATGGAAAAATCCCAGGATTATCCTCATTCTCATGCTTCTTATAAAGAGGCATGTTGTCTTTTCACAGTAGAAATGCAAGATACTTCCATTACCTCCATTGCATCTTGGTCATTCTCCATGAGCTCCCCTTTCTTCTTCTCTGACTCTGCAGCTGCCTTTTTGGTTGTCACCACGGTTACCACCTTGGTAACAGTTGGTCCAGATTTCTACAAAAACAGGTAAGAAAAATCATTACGCTATCATATAAAACAAAAAACATACTGTATAAAATATAGAGAATATTTGTACTTCTGAATGCATTATGCTGGATTTTTTTTTTCACTTTCTTCAGTGAAATTTTATCAGAGTAATGTTTGATAAAACAGCTTGATAAAAACACCAGGAAATTAAAGTTAAGGCAAACAGGCATTAAGTGCATCTAACTTACTTCTTGCTTTCTTGCACTTCCCCCCCTTTTTTTTCAAAGCCATTTTGCTATTAAACACAAAGCTATTTTTAAAAGGCAAAGAAATCTTAATAAGTGATTTTACCTTTTCACTCCCACCTCCACCTTTCACACTTCTCATATTGAACTTCTTGACCTCTTCTTTTACTTCTTCCATATAAGCATCCAAAGGATCTAACTCTTCATCTTCAACCTCATTGCCTTCTTTTTCTCCTTCTGCAGTTTCCTCTTCATCATCTAATATGAGCAAGAAAAATGGGAATAAAACAGACAGGGAAAGTGAAAAGTGCTCACATGTGTTAAATTATTAGTCTACCCAAATAATTACAGTCCAGTTTATTACTGTATCATTTTCCTCATACAAATCTCTTGAGTTTGTTAATCTCAATTGTATCTTAAACCACTTGAAGCCATGACCAGATTTAGGCTTTGTTATTTTATAGTTCACACTCTGAAAAGTAATTAAATGCTTTAAGAATAATGTAATGAAAATATTTTTAGGAACAAAAGTATTTTAACTGTTTATATAAAAAGTTAAATACCATCATCATCTTCTAAACTCCATTTTTTCCCCTGTTTCATCTCTTCAATTTCTTTTTTCAGTTCTCCGATGTTTTCCATAGCCTTCTTGCGTTGTTCTTCCCTCCATTTCTCCACTCTTTCTTTTCGTTTTCTCATTTCTTCTTCCAGTTTGTTCTGATCGAAATTCTATGATAAAAACAACCAAACAGTGAAAATTAATGGCCGCTGGCTTTAGCCTATGCTTCTTCAAACAAGTATAACTGTTGTGTATCAATCTGTGTGAGCATGCTGTAGAAGGCTAGATGTCCACAAACTTATCACAACAGACGTAAATGAAAAATACTAACATCAACTATAACATTTTCAAGAAATGCAGTTAACTCTTTTATTTTTCATTATAGTAGCTGGTATATAATTTTTAAGATAACAGCAAATTAGACTTTCCTTTATTTACTTGAGAAAAAATATTGTAACTCACACCTGTGAGTTTCAACTCATTTTAGCCACTGATCCATAAAAGACTAAAGAATTATCACATTACCCTCTACTTCCAAAAGTCCCTCTAATACAAAAACCTGTGACTGGTTTATGCCTGGGGAGCCCTCAAAGACAGTGCAGCTACTATTAACAAAGGAAGGTTAGCAACCATGTGCTGGTTTAGAAGACTTAGCTAAAACTGCTAGTTTGGGAATTCTTCATCCAGGCACATCTTTTCATGTCATGGAACAAGGCAAAGTGAGCTTCCCTCTCCCTTTGTTCTCTGATTCCTGCCTGGGTTCAGAGGCCAAAAAAAATGAATCTTCAGCTCCTCTACTGACACCTAATATGTGAAAAATGAGAGATCCTTCACGCTTGTCAGTGGTTTGCGATCTAAGCAGTTCAAAATCTTGAACTGAGAAGAATGTTTCTTATGGCAAGAACTGGAAGCATACCCCATGACAGGAGCCTGCGTTACTGACAATTGGGATTTTGCCCAGCTCCAAGAACAGGTTTTCTTTTGTTAATGCAGTAACCTATGGCTAACTTAATTCCTGGTTTAAATTCTATCTTTTAAATTTATAAGTGTTAAAAGCTTCTACCTCAGTGGCAACAGTGTTTGTGGTAGCATCTTTATCCTTCTCTTCTTCTTTGTCATCTTTGTCTTTTTTCTTTTCTTTGGAAACTTCCACACCTTCTGTCCTTTCTTTAGATCTTGATCTGAAAGGCAAGATCAAAGATTTCTTAGAACATTACAGCTTTTCTCAGGGCGAGAATACACATGCGCAGGATAGAAACAGAACTATGAACACCCTGTACAGGTTTATGTTTTCAAATACCTTACAAAACACAGTGACTCCCAGAGAATCTTTCCATTTCACAGAAATATTCCCTTTAACTACCAGAAGTGTAAAATCTGTTGCAATCTACCGATTCACACGCTCTGGTTCTATTCTTCTCATTTTTTTACAGGAGGAAGTTGCAGACTTCATTTCCAGAACACTTACAATTGATAACTACTCTAGTGGTATTGCAGTTTATTTTACACCTCCTTGAAGACAGCAGTTAGAAAAGATATACTAAAACTTTCCTGTTGTTGAATTTCTAGAGAAAGGTAAAGTAATCTAGCATCTTGCCGTGGAAGTTGGAATGTCCCCCTGGGCACAGAGTACTGGCTGAAAGACAAGAACACCTCTTCTTGGGAAAAGCTACTTATGTAGCTCAAATAGAACATGCAGACTTGCATTTAATACAAAACCCATTTATAACAGATTTTATTATCCTTACTTGCTTCCAATTAAAAAAAAATAATTAAAAAAGTGCATCCAAACCAAACAAGTGCTAACTCACGATAATAAATATAAAATTCATTTTGCCCAATTAAATCTCAGTAAGCCTTTTTCATTGGGCTATTCTAACAGAAACCATACGCTTATTCCAAAAAACTTTGTGATTCCAGCTTCTTACAATTTCTAGATTGTCATCAACCTGCTTGTTCTTGATACAGACTGCTGTTAGAACATACGGACTTCCCACTCATTTTACAGTACAGCATCATTATATGCTGTTTGCAATTATACCTGAAAAATCCATTGAAATATGTTTAAAAGAACATGACCTGTAGGAAGTTTTCCCACACTTCTAAAGACAATATCTAAAAGAGTCCAAGGTTCACCTCTTTACTAAGTCTATTTACTAGACAGTTTATTTGATTGTAAACCCCTAAGACTAGTACTTGCCAAATCCGTATTGATTGCAGCACTAAGCACACCCACAGAATTCAAAAAACAGCAGATAAACAAGTGGGGGCTTTACCAAAGCAGACTTCTTGAGCTCCTCTGAAGTATTACACTATGTATTTTCTTTTTCTGCACAAATATAATTTAAAAAAGCAGATTCCAAACTTGCCTTACATTCTTTAGAATACTTTTTCTATAAAGAATGGATGAAACATTGAGCTCAGGTACAGCGAGCAGCACTTATAACAGTTTAGAAATTCCTGTTGTAGATGCCACCACAACGCCGTTTATAGATCCCCTGCTGCTACCCTACCCGTATTTTTTTAAAGCCCTGTATGTTCCCAAGGAAATAAAGTGCTTTATCTGAGAAAGAAAACGATGCAGCACATCACGCAGAACACTGCACTGGAGCAAATCTGACAACTAAAACTTACTATTCTACAGTAATTTACAAGTTTAGAGAAAGTTATACTTCAGTATAATGCCTGTGCTAGAGAGCACCTGCACTTTATTAATTTGAGCATACATGCTGGGACACAAACCATTACTTATTGCTACTAGGATCTGAGATAACTACGAAGCACAACAAAACTTTCAGAATGAAGTTCAGTCTTAACTTTAAAGTTAAGTGCATTTTTTAGCTGCCACAACTCAGACCATCTTCTATCACAGAAACATTCACAGAAACATTACACATGTAAAGCAATGGGAAAAGATCATAACAGTACATTCACATAATATTCTCCTTGTTCTAGAAACCAAAGCTTTGCATAGTTTTGCCTGATGGTTCCCTCCGTGCTACCAATAGTTTTACAATATTTTGTTGTTATGACATTGACTGTAATTAGAGAACACAAATACCTGTTTTCTGTTTTCCTGTTCTTGCTTGGACTGGAGGATCGAGACCGTCTACCTCTACTTCTGCTTCTAGAGCGCCTCCTCTCTCGGCTCCGGGATCTTCTTCTCTCTCGGCTCCGTTCCCTTTCTCTACTTCTTGAACGTCTGCCACAGAACAAAATTTTATGTATTTAGCATGTGATCACAGTATAATTTTAGCCTGTCGTCGAGGAACAGGCTGTAAAAAGAATCCAGCAATCATCAGGACCTCTAAGAGCTTACAAACTCCAGCACCAGCAGCTAGAAACTGTTTAACAAGCAAAAACATTAAGCATAGTAAAATCTATAAGGAACAGCAGCAAAGTAACTAATTACAGTGGAAGAACATCAATATTCAGATGACAGGCATTTTTATCTACTTTGATTGGAACTGATAAGTCATACCTTTGACGTTTTCTGTCACGCGATCGAGACCTTCTCTTGTCCCTACTGCGTGACCTCTCACGCCTACGTTCTCGATCTCTACTTCTAGAGCGTCTGTCTTCTCCACGTTTTCCTCTTTTGTCAGATGGAGAGCGACTTCGAGAACGGCTACCAGAGCGTCCACGTGACGCAGAGCGCTTCCGATAATGCCTGCATCGTAAATTCACAAAAAAAGATGAACATGAGTGTGAGAGCAATCTGCAGTTAAAGGATTTTTGTCATATTTAGGTGGACAGGCCAAAAAGAATTATTTATCTTAATTTCTTGGACTTATTAGATTTCTAAACATTTGTAACCATCTTGCCAAGCTGATTAATATACTTATACTCCCAACAATGCTGAAATTAGAGGGATTACTTGGTCATATTTTTGTTTTGGTTTTAGAGAACTACTATAAGCGCATCATGAAAACACTAGAACATCGAGAACAATTTCCTTTTCAGAAATCCACTGTCTTCCATTATACATAAGAGAAGACAAAGACTCTGCGAAGCTATCTCAAAATTTGTGAAACAAACAAAACTGGTTTGCTGCTTTTTATACATTATTTTTATGCAGGTAAGCTAGGCAAATTATACCTCTGCTCAATGGAAAAGCTGTCAAACTGCAATTAAGGAAACATAAAACCCTGAGTGTACGTGACACAGCGATGGTCAATGCCTTTAAGATGCTGACATCAAAAGAAATTCTGTAACATCAAACATTGCAACAGAAGCATTAAGAAGTTAGCAAGGCTTGAGGGGTGTGTGATGGAGACAGGACTCTCCTTTTCTCCCCTCATTAGTTCTCTCTTATCCCAACCACGCTGTGGGAGACAGCCTGGCTAGGAATTCTCCAGGAAACTCTTCAGCTGAGTGTACAAGTCACAGAGGGACTGTGACCATCTCCTCTTCCTCCAATTCCTGATTTTCAGTCACCATGCCAGAATAATTCCCTAGTTCACCCTCCTGCAGCCCAGGACCCACAGACCCTTTCTCCTGACAAGCCTAGTAGCCAGGCTTGGGAAGCAGGAAGAGGCAGAGAAGGCAAGACCTCAAGCCCCCACCTCCTTCCTTCCCTTCCATCATCACCACTCAGGGTTGTATTACAACAGTATCGGCACTAAAAATAATACCGTTTATTTCAGCACTCTGGTATATTTAGGTACCACGTACATTTGGAATCAGTACAGTAGCAGCATGATATCCATATATACTGCCTATCAGCAGTATAACTGAATGCAAAGAACATCTGTCAGTGTTAGAGATCTCTATTTCTTTCCCGTCTCTGTCACAAAATGCCACAGGATCTGCTCCATACTTCCCGCCTTTCTAATCTTTTAGTTTTAGAAAATTAAACTTTTTCTTTTTTTTTAGTTTTCCTCTACAGTGTGCAATAAAGCCAAGTATGATTTCAGGGTTAAAAAGCCTCAGTCTGATAAGCATTTCTTTACATCACCTCCAGCACACGCAGGCCACCCCACCCATCTCCAGCACCGTTCGCTCTCACCCTCTTACCATCTCTTCACTTTTAAAACTTTTTGTAGGTATTAAAATAGAAAACTAATACAAGTTTAATACAACACAAGTGGGTTTAAACCCACTTTTAAGGTTAGTTTTAGCCCAAAGAGAAAAAAAACCTTGTCGTTATCAGAAGGGAAGCTGTACTGGGATAAGCAAGGGAGCTCTCCCAGCTTGAGTGCCAGCAGTTCGGCATTCAGTTCCCAGGAGATTTTGCAGCCCGAGTCTCTAACGGTGTCCTGCTGGCAACAACCGCTGCCCTCACTAGTTTGAAACTAATTTAGACATAACTACGGGAGTACCCAGCTCCTCTCTGAATCACCATTCTGAACCCAAGCCAGTGGTTAAAATTTCACCTCACCTGCCTCTCTCAGTGAAAAGCTCAGGTACGGATCTAGGAAGCTGTTATAGCGCAGGAACAGCTGCACGTGGGGACTACTGTGTCACTTTTTTTGTGCTTTCAGTGTTAAAATCTGATGGTTAGATTAAACTAAGAAACGGAGACATACGCCACAACAGCGTTTACCAATTGTGGACTTGGTTTAAAGCCTGATAGGTGTGAGTAGCAGAGGCTTGACCCGAAACACGCCGAGCACGCGACCCCATCACTGCAGAGCTGGTTACACCACAGAACCGGGTGTTTATACAAGCTACGAGCAGACAAAAAACATGCGATCCTGCATAAACTTAAGAACAAACAAAAACGACTGATCCAGGTTAAAAAGAAAAAAAGCCTACCCGGCTAATTAGGTTGTTGCTATTATTTTAAGACAAGGTAGCGAGGGGCAGGTGGATGCGGGGGGCTCAGGGACGGCTCTGAGGTGGACCCCCGAGCCCTGAGGC
>VZTV01012145.1:5275-24915 GCA_013400875.1 Anhinga rufa | reverse complement strand
CTGTCACTAAGTGGAGGAGTTCCTGGGCACACCTCCCACATGTGTCCTCACTGCAGCCGGACACCTGGGTGGCAGCGCATTCCTGCTGGAGCTCTGTCTGGGAAGCTGCATCAGTCATGGTGGGTGCAGAGCTTAGAGAGGTCATGGCTTTCTGCCAGGTGGATACCATTGCTCCCTGGTCAAGCTGGCAGAGCGTCAGTGCCATTCCTGTGCGCCCTTCCACACAAACCGCCGTGCCATGCCCTTGCTGATGCACCATGCTCTGGTCACTAGTGCTCCCCAGGGGCTTCTTTTATACGTGGCGGGGGGCTTGGCTGCCATTGCTCCTGGCTCAGACCAGGTGTCATCAGCTGCTGTCTGCAGGCTCCTGACAGCTTTCTTGGCTCCCCCTGAGGTTCCCTGGTTTGGGAACCTGCCCTGTGCACTGCGCTAGAGTGCTCCAGAGGTGCTTGCCTGGGTGACAGACACAAGACATTCAGCCAATTTAACTTGACTGTTCTTTTATGTTATACTTAATTTTTGTTTGGTCTAATTTAGTTCAGTTCACATTTTTTTGTTTCTTGGGGTAAGCCGTTACAGCAACAAGCACTCTAATGTATAAATGAAAACAGAAGGAAATTGACTTCCAGAAGCAGTATGTGCAATCCAGACAAAACAGAGTTTATGTGCAATGAGTTGTGAGGTTGAAGAAGCAAATGAAACATAAAACCCATATAGTGAGACACATCAGAAGAAGTGGCCATAATAAAGCACATCATTGGGTTAAGCCATACAATTTGTAATGCCAAGCTGATCAAAGCAGTAAGGTAATGTGTGGAATTTACATCTGTGGAAGATCACTGAATTGATCCATATAACTGAACTAAAAATAGAGGAGATCATTCTATTACTGCTAATAACCAAGTTATGCAATATCCTGAAGAGGCAAATTTCATTATTCAGATCATACAGGATATTTGTATAGGATGACTGGAAGACCAGAGAAATTCTTCTGTCTACCTCTTCCTCACTTTCAGATTTCACAGAAATGAATGGCATATTGGTCACTGCTTAAGATGGGATAGCAGGCTTGACTTATGAGAAATCTGTCCCCACCAACAAATCCTTAATCCAAAACAGTCTTTTAAGACATGGTCAAATTGCAACATAAAATAATGAAGGGAGCACCTAAAGTCATACCTCTAGCTGGAAAGCTTAACTGCTGTAGGGTCGCTGCACTTATACAGTAGCCGACCTGTGTCTTCTCAGAAATGTCTCCCAGACAGGAATTCCAGTCTTCTACACTATAAACTGGGCAATCTTGTAGGTTAGTGACAAGGTCTCCCACAAAAAGACCTCTTGGTCCATTGGCAGGAGAATCCTGAGAAGAAACAGTGAAGTCAGTCATGTTATTATACTTAAAAATACATGGATTTGTTTCCAGTTCTGCCGAATAGCCATGAAATCTTTAGGTTAAGATGCTATTTCCAGAGAAACAGAAAATCTCAGGCTCCACTAGAACTGATTATTTCAACTTATGATAGAGCATCACAAAAACAACATCCTGTACAAAGAATAACTTATTTATTGCAAAGAAAAAAAAAAGGGCAAATCTCCACGTGTTCCAGGGGACCTCTTCAAATTTGAGTAGTTATTTTCATGAAAGTTAATATGCTGTGGTTTTTCCTACCATTTTAAGTTCAAGAAACTTAAATTAATACCCTGAATCTTTCAACAAAGCAGGGTGTACCTATACTTTCGAAGGTATAAAACACAATAATAATAAATGTCACTCTCCTCCTGAGTTATATCAGTACACTTTTAGATCCAAGAAAGACTGAATCCTTTCAACTCTGCTGTTCAACTGTGCTGTATTTGATTAAGTCAGAAAAAAAAATCAGTCTTTTCCAGAAACTCAGTGGTCTATCTCTAGTTTGCTCCCAGCTGACCAAACAAGCAAGGAAATCAGCTCAAAATGATCTTTAACATTAAAAACAGATAGCAATAACTAGAGTGATAATGCACTTTCCAGTAGATTTACTTGGTGCCAATAGTGAAAAGAAGTTAAAAAAACCCCAAGAAATATGCCTGCAAACTCATTTCAAATGTCTAAACAGTTTCATGGTATACTGAATAGTCTGTAATTAGTTATGCCATGTTCCTTCATTTACTAATACTAAAAACCTTGAGACTGAGAAGGAAACTTTAAGCAGACAAAAAGTGCAACGTATTAGATTCTGCAGTGCTGCACTGACCAAATTTGACTGTGATAATAAGAGACACGGGTACATTTCAGGTCACAAAGCACATATATGAAAACAGTAAAGATTTTTTCTTACCTCTGCAACCTCAGTGACAAGTGCCCCAACACCCGTGTAATAGAAAGGGAAAAGAATGGCTGGCAGCAGAAATAAAACCATGAAACTTGCAACACCAAGAACAAAATTATGCCACACTCCTAAAAAGAAAGAAAAAAATCACGTTTCTAATAACAAAAAGGTGTTTTTGAAATGCAAGATTCTACAGTTACCTTCTAATTAACTTTCCTGAAATAATTACTGTAAGAATGGATAAAAAGTTAATTTGTGAACATAGCCATGAAAGAAATATACATATATTACTTTACTAACTTAAGTTTCTATGATGTTACTTTGGAGGGGAGTTTTAGAGAAGCCTCTGAACCCCTGAGAATTATACTATCAGAAAAGACAGGGAAGTGGCAAGTCCTTTCTAAAGATGTCATTCTATCATATTGATATTTTATCACTTAAGACCACTTTTCTAAGTATGTGGTGGGCAGAGTATCCAGAAGAAAAACTGGGCTTCTAAATCAATTATTGAACTACAGTTTCTATGTACAGAGTTGTCAATCATAAATATGAAAAAACTAGTGGAATGAAATGTATTACATGTCACCTTCTACCACAATAAACTTCTGAATTTAAGAATCTCAATAAATGGGCTTATATGTGAATAAATACTGTTTGTCCTGGTCAGCAAGATGTCTGAAATTTAGTTGCAATTCAGTATTTTTCATGGTTATCTCCACTGCATCAATGAAAATAATTACATGTATATGTGTCAAACAAGTTTACAAAATTATTTGAAAAATGGCTTCTTTTACAAGAAAATCTGGACCTAAAACCACATCAAGAAACTAAATTGTGCAATCAGCATTTCCTGACGTATTATTTTGGGCAACATATTTGCAACTGTAATCTTTATAGTATGCTGTTCTCCATAGGAAGAAATGAATCATTATCATAGGACACACTTGGCACCCTTCAACATCCAGTACCATACAAATTTTCTCATTTAATTTGTGTTCTTGGACAAACATTTTGTATGACCAATGCAGGAAAACTTTTCAATGTTGAAGACTCCTGATTTCCTTCTTACAGTGCTTCATCTTGTTAAGAGGGGTCTAATTCAACTCTATAGTTACAGTGCAGTTACAGGACAGGAACTGAAGTAAGTATGTTTAAAAACATATTAAACCTATCTTTCTCAAACTGTATATAACACAGGAATCATAAGATATGGCAGACTCTTATCTCCTCTGGCTACCTCTACATGCCACCCGGTCTTCTCTTACATTTCTAACACTGCAGAAATGAGAGACGTTTTTGGAGTACTTTAACTAAGAGTTTGTTGCCATTTCCACCAGTAGATGCTTCTTAAAGTGATTTCTCTTTCTAAAGTTTTTAATCATATCTCTGACTGAAAGGCAATCAGACAGATGAAATGTTTCAGCATTCAGTTGTCTTTATCACACACACACATGTATGTGTGCACACACACACGTGCAACAAAACCAAAAGTATTAATATTTTAACTTTATTATTTTAACCTTTTTATATTTTTTTTTCAGCTTAACAAAGGATAAAAATCTAACACAGAAACAAAATTCCTTTGTAACAGTGTGGCCACTAGAGAAAGTAAACTGGGAAAAAAATAATAATAAAAGAGGTGATGAAACTGCTAGAGGGTGACAAGGAACACTTTCAAACAGCTGGGAAAACATGGGCCTTAATACCATAATCTACACAGTTTGCTGTGTGGAATACAGCAGAAAAGTCTAAAATAGAAAGGCTTCAAATTCATCCCAGGTGATCCACAGTAAAATAACCAGGCCCAAAATGAGAATACCTCTAGAGGCACACTACTGAGTATACCATAATTTTCATTTTGCTAAAACAGACTCATCCTTGGATACCTAATTCCTTATACTTAAAAAGGGACACTTTACACAACCCTTAAAATACCTTAAAAAAAAATGTTTTAAAAGTCTTTAACTCCTCCTTCTGTTAAAGACAAGACGAAACATATTAAAAAGGATCTCAAAAAATAATACAAATATTTGAACTAATTATAAGAAAGTGCTGCACAGAGGCACTTTTCATCTACTAGGCATGGAATTAATGCTAAAAATATCACAAGTCTTACAGGAACGCCAATTCACTATTCTTGAACTCATGATGCCATCTGCTGTACAGCAAATATACTCTTTAATCTCCAGAGTACAGATAGACTACAAAAGGAACATTTGGTGTCGTTCTCTACTCTAGCTCTTTACTTAGCTGCCATACAAAAATCTGAAAGCATGTCTCTGTAAACACAGAACTTCAGAACACTGAGACTAGGTTCATTCAACTACTCTGAAAATTAAGAAAAACTGAGTCAAGTTTATCGAACATCACCTTTTATCACTATCAAAC
Source organism: Anhinga rufa (assembly GCA_013400875.1). NCBI lineage: Eukaryota > Metazoa > Chordata > Aves > Suliformes > Anhingidae > Anhinga > Anhinga rufa. The sequence continues at coordinate 20,218 of VZTV01012145.1, read as the reverse complement.
ATCCTAGTTCTGAAACATACCTATCATTAGCTGTAAAAAAATTAATATATTTGTTATATCTAACTGGTAAAAAGCCACTGATACTAGCCAGTCTTGCAACATGCTTGTTCCTACCTTGTATTCCCCTATTGCAGGTTTCCCAAGAAACCTGAAAAAATATTGTAGGTGTTTGCTTGTCATCAAAAACATGCAAGCAATTATTTTCTATTACAGCTTATAATCTTATTTTTCTAGATGATTTCTCAGGAATGTATATAAGCAACCCATTTTGAAAATCAGTATGACTTCTTTCAGTTCTGTGCACAGTAGCTGGAAATGGAAATTGATTAATTTGAGAAACAGAGCTTCATAAAAGTTAGCCTATTGCAGTGAATGATTTTTGTTCATTAGGGTATTTGGAATATAAATATATTTACTTACCTAACATTTATCATAATTTACTTGATTTATGAAAGCTTGAAAATATGCTTTGCTAAAGGCTCCTGGATGCCCAGCCTAAAACCCTCTATATAACGTTTTAGTTAAAATATTCGAGAAACAATGTTAGTTTCTAAACATTACAACAGGCTGACTGCTATCCTACTGTCCCCTGCAACAGAAAACCATCATTATCAAGAACTAAACCAAGATGCTAACTTTCCTATCTTTATTTCAGTAGTTTGGGAACCACCTTTGTCTCTAGAAATCAATAATACAAGTGGTTCAGGTAGCATAACACAATCTAACTTTCCACACCAACAGGGCTCTTCTTCCCAGTAGCCAGAGACTTCAAAAAACATCAACTCAAAAACATCTGGAGGCTATTTGGAGCCATAAGCTGTGATTCTCTTTGGATGTTTGTGTTTTAGCCTTTATTTCCTCCTAATGGCAAAATCAAAACACAGCAAACTGTAAATGACATAACTCACATGTCACTGAAAATCACTCACAATACTACTGAAAAATCACATAATAGATTGTTCCTATTGCAGAAAATGGTAGTGAGTTGGTCCAGGATGTTCACCTGTGACAGCAAGTCATGTTCACATACCACCAGTCTTCTGGCTGAGTACTTTCCAGCTTGCGTGCTCCAAGGTTTTGCTACTTAGGCCATACAATATGCAAAAAAACCCGCAAAAGACAAGGACCTTCTGAACCTGGGCTGGTATAAGAGGTTTTTCTGAGCTACTCTATGAGATTTTTCTAATGAGAGAAGAAGGTCAGAAACCACATTTTTTCCCCAACCACACAACTGGAATTTCTTATGCACAACTATTCTGAATCACATCTAGGATATAATAACATTTTTCATGACAGGAAATTGGTACTCATTTAAGCTCCTAGAAAGTCATATCTCTCCTCCAGAAAGCAGCACAATACGGACAGTAATGATCAAATGATTTTCTGACATCACAATTTCGGTTCAGAAGGATCACCTTTAGGTAAAGGGAAGCTTTGATACTTCTTCATTTTAAACTTGCAATCCTCCATCAAGGATTCACAAATGATGCCTGTAGAATACATAACTGTGCTAAGCAAAGAGTTAATAAAAGAGCACAAACCATTACCTGCACAAAATATCCTTAATTGCTGGACTGGAGATATCAGTTGCAAGTGGGTTGTAAAGAGATCAACAAACGCTCCAGGATAGACAATGAAGATAAAAATCCCAAATCCATTAAATCGTACTTGTTCTCTTAAAAAGAAGAAAACAAAAATGAAGTGGTGTTACTGCAAACGAACAAATGAAAAACAGAGATTCTACACAGCACACACCTTTTTGACAATAAATTATAAAACCAACTTATTTTTCATAATATTAATAATTGAAAGATAATTAAACTAAAGGATGTTTTCTGCAGGACTTGCCACTTCTAAGCAGCACACATTTGTGAGTCTGGTAAAAAATAAAGGATAAGTTCAACTTCTTTTCTGTCTCCGGATAACAGTAACACCCAAAATACTTTTTTAAAAAAAAAACAAACTACTTTCAAGTTAAAAGAAAAAAAAACCCAAATGTTAAAATATATGTTAAGTAAAAAATGGCAGCATGTAGCATGCAGTTTCAAATTAATCTATGAAAAATTCTCTGGAAGAAGCAATCACTTTCCTCTTAAAGAAACACAGATATCTGGAATTTATCATTTCTCTGTTTCTTCAAAATGAAATGTAGAGTAAATTGTAAACAAACAAAAATGAGGGAAATATCATCTGAGAAAATAAAAACAAGTCAAGAGGTTAAAAGGACAAATGGTATTTAAATATATTAGTATCTGACAGTGTCGTACAGATAATATATATATATTTTTCAGAGGTTTTACAATTGCTATTAAATGGCACTTTTTGGAATAACTATGCAATGGTTTTATGAAGCTAGAAATTTCATAAGGGACTAATAGAGGCATGACGATTATGTTCCAAGACAATTACATTCCAATTATTATTCCAAGTCAATCATGTTCCAAGACAAACCAGGCATGGATCAGCTAATCCCATATCTTTACTGAGACAGTACACTAGGCATAACATCTTATTTATTCACATTTATTTATTTATTGTGGATACACAATAAAAGAAGACACAGAATTATACAAAATTAATCAGAATGAAGTAATACATTAATTCCCTGGAGTTAACTCACCAGACCTACCCATGTTACCAATTAGTAATAGGCAGTGTAATGCCTATACGTGATTTAATGACTTGAGTAGGAGGTACAGAGGGGAAAAAGAAAAAGGCTTTTTTGGCACAAGCCTTGACTAAGCTAAGGGTCAAATATTTTAAGGTCTTGTAGTTCACAGGCAATACTATCTTGAACTGAAGCTGGCCAAAGTGTAATAGATTTCATGGAGTCAAAGTGATTTGCCAGAATTTTAAAATTTGCCCAAAGCACAGCTATTTAGTAAAGCCTAAACCCTGATGATTGACCCTATATATAGATATATAGTATAGACCCAACCTGTGCTAGGAGGAGAGAGAAAAAAAAAAAGTAAAGCAGAAAGCAGCAGCAGCAACAGCAATGTACACTGGACAAACTACTTTTTCCCCTGGAAGCAGCTGGGAATCAATTTTTTTTTGACAAAAACATAACCCAAATGTGACTATTCAGAGCCTTTGCTCCAGATCTTGAATCAAGATATCACACCACTAAGGTATAAGAAATACTCATTCTGGTTAAAAAGAGCTCAATAGTTACTCCTGGCTTCTCTGCAGTAAGCCAGCAGCATGTGAAGTCACTGTAAGAGAAAGTAAATTTTGTTGCTTCTGTCTGTGGTGGGATAAGCAAGAGCAAGAGCTCCATCCTCCACAGAAAAATCCCTGTGAATATTAGGGGAAAAAAGCTGAAAGACAAACAGAGCATATTAAACACAGAGGGGCCCAAACCACCCCTTTAATTGAGAACTTTTGGTGTTATAAAAAAGGTAGCAATGGGTTAAGATGCAGTCAGATTCCTCAAGAAAAGCAGAGAAACAACTTAGGGCTTCATGCTTATGGGACAGATAATGATGACAGGACACCTGAATACCAGTCCCAGTAACCACCACTTAACCCTTCTATGCTAGAGTGTCATTTAACAGTAATGACTAACCATGTCAAGTAACTTTTTTTGTGAAGTAATCATCATAGGTAAGTGGCATTAAAAATATCATATTTGATCAAAATTAACACATAGCTGAGATTAATAGGGGCAAATCACATTTGAATGCATTACTGCTTCAGCCTGTTCATATGCTACTTCACAAGCTATGTTTAAACAAATCGATTTAAAATCTATTTTAAAGTACCAATGTGCAATAGCACATGGGTCCTCTTCAAGTGCCACAGCTCCAGAAATGCAATTGCTGTGGGAAAAACAGGAGCACTTAAGAGAACTATTATTTTAAACCTGATGTGGGAAAAATGGCAGCACTTAAGTATTATTTTAAACCTGATGCAGCATGGTGTATTTGCAAAGCAGAAGTCCTTTCTCATGAGCTGTAGAATAAACACTATATAAAAACCCTGTCCTTAATTATACACCCTTCCAAATTTAAAATCTAGGGAAGATATGAAATACAGAATAAACAGACTCTCTAGATAAACCAAAGAAGTGCTAACAACATTCACAGATAAGTAAATGCTCTGTAATATTAGGCTTTGTTGGCACATGGTAATAGAAAAGTAATTCGTATTACCGAATAGCTGCCACCCCATGGCCGACTTCGTGTATCACACCACTGATGAGGATTGCAGAGAAGAAATAGGTCAGCTGGCTGACAGGCAAATTTACACCAGGCACCTGTTGATGTAGGCATGACAACAAAATAAAACACACGAGGAAACCAAGAGGTACAAAGACAAATCATTCTGCCCCTAAACTTGCTGCTCTCATTCAGCTTCTTCAGACCCACAACAGAAAAGGGGCTGTTCTCGTGCAGCACTATCAGTTTGTACCTCTTCTCTCAATTTATTCAGTGTATTTTAAAATATATTAAATATATATTATTTTGTTGAAGGTTAAAAAGTTCTCCAGGTCCAAAAGCCTTTCCTCTTCCCTACTTACTCCCCACAGCCCTGACCAAATATGTCCTACTCTATATTAAGCTCAAGAAGTTTATAAAAATGTACACAGACTTCCACTCAAATGAGATAGGCTTGGCAACTGCGAGCATTAGTTTACAATTTCCTGCAGCCAGTCATGTAGCTATAGTAAAGATCCACCCCTCAAAAAAAAAATAAATTGTATGGCACTTAAAACACTCTGAGCCCTAAAAGTTAAAAAAAAAAAGAGCTTACAACTGGAACTGTCAGTCTCCCTTCTCTTTCCCTATCCAAATCATGAGACTATCCCAAATTTACAAGGTCAAAAAAAGGGTAACTTTTGACTATTGTTCAAGTTTTGGCAGTCTACATATGGCAATTTAACCTTTAAATAAAAAAAAAAACATTTGAAATGAGTATACTATTTTAATTTATGTAAGACCCTTCACATTCCTCCTGTTGCTGTGGATTCCCACCACTCCCCAAGTCCTTCATTGCACTAGTCATGAGACACCAACTCCTTCCAGACAGGCTTCAAAGCAGTCACAAGTCAGAGAATGAGGAACCATCTGCTCTTTCCTCCTGATGGACTTTCCTTCTGCTTAGTTCCTGTCCCCACTCAGTGGCCATGCTGCAGTGGGCCACTTCTGCCGCTTGCTCTGGGACAGGTCTCCTGTCTGCTCCACAACGCTCCCCACTTGAGGCAGGGTGCGCTCCAGAACAGCCACTAATGGCTGACATGAACATAACTTGAATTCCAATCCAGTGGCAGAAAAGAGATGCTATGGGCAAAACTTCCTGGCCTGTCTAGAGGGCTCTCTAAACACTACCCTTGTGGGACTCAAAAGGCTGCAGGTCCAACTGAACACATGTTGTATGATCTTACCTTCATTCAGTCCTAAGCATTCCTCAATTATATGCATTCACCTACCCATGCAGCAGAACTCCAGAATAGGTTGGTGAGACAGTCTAGCTAAAAGAGATCCTTGAAAAGACTTTTTTTCATTCACATTAGATCAAATCACTTCACAAATTCTGTCCAGCCTGTGATCATGACCAAGGTATTTATCTTAACTGGCATGACTATCATACCTCACTGCATGAAGACAGCTGCTCTTCATTCGGTAAGCATCCATTGCTTGTTTACAGCATCAGCTGGTGGCACTAATGCATCAGTTAACTGGCATTGCCACTGGCCCTCTGCCCCGGGCATATAGGAGGACAGACAGCAACAGCAAGGGTCGCCATCTTAATGCCACCATAACTATAGCCTGTTAGAACACAGCACCAGCTGCTTTCAGACTTTATGTTGAAGAAACTGGTTTAAGATTCACCTAAAAGGGAAGTTAACTCTTATAAAGGGTTCTGAAATCAATAGCAGTATTTTGTTAATAAGCATTGTCATCTTATATTTTATGGTCTTCTGGAAATGCCTTTAGTAAAAGATCCTTTGCTAGTAACTGATCTGCTTCCTTCCCACTTTTGTAAACAGGCAACCAACCCGAGAGGGAGCAGCTAAAGAAAAACAGCCCAGTTATCTACAGATAGGTATTTTAAATAAAGTACATGACTGAACAAAAGAGGAAGGGTACAAAAATCTTAATCAATAAAACATAAGCAGAACTGTATCTCCCCCTCTCTATAACCAAAGGCTAAAGGCAAAACAGAATTATGCCACAGGCTAAAGTTGAGTTAAAAAAAAAAGTGGTTTGTTTTTTTTTTAAAAAAAAAAACTAACTCACTCTCCTCCAGGCAGGCAAATACAAATAACTAATTTAAATGAGGAGAAGGTCCTCCTGACTTGTCCTTCACCTCTTTGCAACCACACATGGGTCAACTTATGCTAGCACAATCCCCTAAAAAAGAATCCTGAAACTCTTTAAAGGCAGAATTATACAACTGTGACCATTCAGAAATGAAAGAATGAGACAGGAAAGAAAGAGAACCACAAGTTAACTTACCTTATCCCATACATGACATACATTATCCCTATATGTTACATCTGCTTCAGTGCCAGTCCGTCCATGGTTTCAATGCAGTGATATTGCCAGTAGGCAGTCACTGAGGAATCAATTCCACATTGAAATTGAGAACATTATCCTACGCTTCTGCTTTCATAGTTCCAATTCATACCAGATAAATTCCAAAGGTTTCTCTCTACTTTTGACAAAATAACATAGAGGCAACCAAAGAGCGATATATTGCAAATGACCACTTTCTCTGGTGACAAAAAAGTGGATAGATCCATATCGTAATCTCAGAAAATGAAGATGTAGGGGAGGCTTTTCTTACTCCACAATGTAGCAGACATACATGCTTAGGATAGACCCTGTTGGCATGTAAATTAAAAATTTTCTGTCTCATGTTCAACTTGTGCTCTACTGGACACACAGACTGCCCACTCCTGTCTGCTTCTGGAGATAATTCAGGAGCAGGCTGTGGACTGGGTGACTGCAGTAGCAGTACCAGCAGTTCCCTCCCAAGTCTCGTTGCCTGCTTTTGCCAACACATGCTGCATTTGCTATATTCACCCTGCATGTGTGAAACAGACCCAAACCGTCCCAAAGGCACTGAGTTTATGGCACATACTAATGGTCAGGCTTCCTGCACTCATGCAATTTTCTAAGTCTACCTTCACGCAGTCAGTTTAGCACTTACAGGAAGGCCGATTATTACAGCAGCACACAATTCCCAATTCTGTTCACTAGATTAGCTGAATACTTAAATACAGTAAAATGGTTGGGCACCGCTGCTCCAGAACCTCTGCCCCATGCAGCAGAAGGCAGAACAAACTCAGGACTTTCTGCTTTTCTGGAAAATGACCATACTAAATTCTGGACAGACAGCACTCTTGGGGAAATAAGGGTAGTTAGGAACCCTTCCAGGTTAAAACTGTTGTAAGGGCGATGTCAGTTCTTCCATTACTGCCTTGTGTAGAGATAAAAAAGACGGCATTTGCAATCTCTCCCATTCTGTGAAACACATTCCTTTCTAAAATCATACAAGATATTTTTCAGCATCAGAAATCCATAAACAATTAAATATATCATTATTAGGCCTTTGACTAGACATTGCCAGAAACAGCACTTTCAAATTCACAATGTAAATTAGGGCATAAGTCCTTGAACAATCAAAAAATATGTCATCCCCTCACTAATTCATCTTTGCTTCCACTATCACACAAAGCTCTTCACACTTCTTTCCTTTTCCACTGATGTTTTATATTGTAATAAACAGAACTCCTCTCTTCTTGTGGATTATGGACATTCTCTGCAACCTTTAAGGCCACCAGTGCCCCTACATTGCACAGCTCAGAGGAGGCGAATTCTTAGCTCTGTGTTGTACTGTTGTACATAGTACTATGATAATTTAGGGCTTTTCAAAACTACTAGCCAGTTCTCACTCCTGAGAATTTTTAATATAAACTCTTCCACATGTTTGCCTTCACTTGTCTTCCCCTCTTTTACTTACTCCACTCCCCATTTTTAAGGCTGATAACAAACCAGCAAACTTTTATGTAGATGAGTATCAGGAGTTAGGTTATTCTTTCATGGGAGGATTTAAGCATCACATACCCTGTTAAGAAGCTGGTTAGGATCAGTTCACAGCTCTCAAATAAAGACCTGAGGAGAGAAGACTTACCACAACTTGCAGCATACGATCATTCTGGGCTTTCGGTGCCTCGGTAAGCATCTGTGTCAGAGTTTGCATCAGCGTCTTTCCGAGAAGAATAACAGAGCCAAACATGGCAACTATACCAAACACCATTCCTACGCTGAACCTACAAAGAGAAGCAAATAGTTCAGCAATGGCCAGCCACAAGAAGATAGGGTATATTCTCTGCATATGTATCTGCTTTAGTGCAGTTTAGCACACCAAACTCATAGGGCAAAACTGATCTGGTGCTACTACCATTCGTGTATCAACAATCCAGTACAAAAATATTAGCTAAAGGAAACTAGTAACAATAATAACATTGACTAATAACATTGACTAATGACATATAATAATATTTTCCTTGTTTAATAAAGGTTTTACATCCAAACCACATCCTGATTAATTTTCAAATATTTTTATGTTGTTCTTATACATTCTAAATTTTATTCAGTTACCCAATACATGCAACTTGCCATTAGCTATGAATATAAAAACAAAACTAAGAATGTATCATTAACCATGTTGTACCACACCATCACATATTTAGACACCTGGATCAAATGGTAGGGTAGCATACATGTTTATTTATATAGGTTTTTTCAATAAATTTTGCACCTTCCTCACAAACAATAAAAAGTGCTAAAAAACAATAGATGAGACTCAACCTTTTTTTAAAGAAGAACTGAACTGAAAGGTACAACTGCACAGGTAGTTAAAATCAATTACTTAAAACACATTGTTCTTCTCACCAATTTATTTTTCATCAAAATCAGTGTTGAAAATAATTTCAATTTACATCAGGTCACCTAGTGGTGAATTTTTATTCAGCATTATTATTACTATTTTACACTGTCCAACAGTTGAAGGATGTGATAGTTTATTTTCTAGCTAAAATGCTTCAATTCACTACCAGTCCTTCACAACAGCATAATTTTTCTCTTACCATCCTTAATGAAGCTCACTGGGAATTAGCAAATTTATTTTAAGCAACATGTACTTGTAATGTTAATTAAAGAGACTGCTGGAAACACTATACTGTAATAAATTATACACGTTAAAAAAATTGTGATTGATATAGAACTATTTCAAACTGAAATAGCAAAATCATTACATATGAGAGAAACCAATATGAAGCAGACCTCTCTTTCATTACTATTTCACTGAGGGTAGCAATACAGGAAATGAAAAGAAATTCAAACCTTACTCATTTTGTATTTTGAGCAGATATAAAGTAATGCTAGGAAAGCAGCTGAGCAATGGTTTTCTAAACGAGTCCAGGGGCACCCATACTAACGACCCTGCTTATTTACCCGTTCCCAGCAGTCTGTGCAATCTTAGCAGGGAAGGGTGCCAGGAGATAAAAGACAGAAGGTGAGCAATGGGCTTCTGAGCAGGTATAGCTGCTGACTGTCTGGGCGATGACTGACAACAGGGACACAACTGTCTCTGAATACTTTTTAAACTCTAGTGATCATGGGAATGCTCAGTGTACAGTGATTGACAGATCTAGGATATGAGAAGCTGCTTTCAGACCTGCTTCTGTATGCAGTATTACATGTCATAGCTGCACTCTTAAGAACTATAGTTCAAACCATCGGTAAAAAATAGTTTACAGATTTCTAGTTTCATACCACCTCAATATGCAACCTCTATCAGCTATGTATTTTTTTAGCAGAGGAGAAAGACATACTGGCACAGTACAATTATGGCAACCACGCTAGGTTGGTTTTATGATTAGCCTAGTGAAATAACCACGTCTATCCATTACACTTTTAAGGCTGCAAGGCACAGATGTGGTTAAGCTGTCGACTCTGTATTTGTCAGAAGAAAAAAAATCCTGAATTTATACCATAAATACAGAAATCTGGGTTTCCATCTCCCCCAACTGTAGAACTGGCGGTTGAAGAGAGCTGTTTGCCATCGCATGTGAAAAGGAGAGACGCTCAAGCCATATGTCAGCAGCCAGTCTTCATAAGATGCCTTCAGAGAGTTGGATGACTGCAAAACAATGGAAAATTAGTTTAACCAAAAACTTCTAGGAAGATTTTGTGTTATGTGATCAAGCAGTAAATGTGATCTGTTTATATTAAAATGGATGTATAACTTCAGGCAAATGTCCTGTACATTATTTATATTTTGACATATAGGTAGGTGTGACATGTAATATGAAAAAGTTATGCCACTTTTTTGATGTCAATCGCAAATGTAAGTCTAAGATTGCAAGACAGATCAGGTATCCAGTGTTATTTGACAAACAAGATCTTATATAATCTTTCCTAGTATTAAACCACTTTCAGTAGTTTTTAACTGTTTGGTTAGAAAGCTAAAGACTGAACTACTTATGGTATTTTTTCAATATGCAATTATATTCCAATAAACATTTTTAAAACTACAATAAAGAAAAACATTTATTTTGGCTTCAGCTGAAAAAACTGTTTTTATTATTGGTGAGATATAGATCAGTACTGTGGACACCCTTTAGTACGGGTAAAAATGAGATCTAGGTCTAGTTTTCAAGCACAGAGACTATGCCTAAAGAGACTCTGAAATATTTGATCATACTAACAAAAAACGAGAAGGAATTTAAAATTATCAACCTCTGTTACAACAGTGATTTCACTATAATTTCTCAGCATTTCAAGACACTGCTAGAATGCCTTCTCAGTAGTTCCAAAGATTTCTCTCTATGAGAAATGTGACCAATAAACTATACGATTATACTCATCTGCAGTATTATCTGATATTATAGACCAACATAGTTTTGCAATTTCTACTTTATATTATACAGCACTTGTCTTCTAAATAGGCTTTACTCGGCCTGCTTCATGGAAGCTAGTATCAGAAACCCAACGGAAGGAATGCTTTCCTTGGAGGCGAAAGAGGAACTCACAGCTCAGGAAAAGTGCACCAAAGCATTAAGCCTTCTGACTCTGAGCAGCTCCCAAGGCAGGAGTGTGTTTGTCACAACCCAGACAAGACTTCAGACCTGTCTGACCTGGAACATTGTTCCCAAGTTTCCCTACAAGCAGCAGCACCTACTAAAGACATCGGGGAATGAGTAGCTCACAACAGGTTCCCCTCTCCCCCACCAAGAAGAACTTCACAAGTTTCTGGCTGTCGTCCGTAGTTCTTTAAACAAATTTAGAACTTGCCAAGTTCCTTGAATTCCTCCTGTCCTGCTATGGTGGTTGCACAAGTATGTTGATAACTTTTCTCATTTTGTGGAATTAATTAAACTCTGAATACTAAAAATTTATCTTGACAATTTTCCTAGGACACGAGACCCATTTACTCAGGTCATTGTTCATTTATCACCTATTATGCCATTTATCTTTTCTGTCTACATATTCCCGTGTCTTTTCCTTCTTCACCCTACTGATTTCGGTCACATTTTTGTTCAGTCAGCTGAGGGCACCGACAGAAATTTTCATCATCATGTACTCCCTCATCAACACTAGTCACTCCCTATGACACCACACCACTGAATTTAGTGTCCACAACCACATCAACATTTGCTAACCCAGCACTTGCCAACTTTAACAGAAGAGATCAAAAAGATGGTTACACTTTTACACATAATAATACATAAGCCAAAGAAACAAAGACTTCACATAATCTACAAGATAATTAAGAATTATCTTAAAATACATATGACATTAATACCTCTGATATGAGAAACTGTCCTTTGGGAATTAAGTAAACATATCCTATTCATTCACACAGAGTCCAAAAAACCCCAACCGATCACATACTATTATAATAAAGCCAATTGGATATATTGATTTGACACTTCAAAAATGTGTTCCTTTTATCACATGCAAAACCCACTTTTCCCCTAGAAATGCCACAAATTCATCCCTTCAAATTCATTCCAATCACATCACAGCCCCACTGTACTCCCACTGTACTAGCAAGGCATAAATAAATATGAAGTTTTCCAGCAGAAATAGGGGATTACTGATCATACATTTGCCAAACGGGGGGAAAAAATAAAAGGTACCAAAATTCATTTTCCTTTTGCATTTCCTCACAAGTTCTGTAAATGGTATTCATGATCACTAAATGACTGCATCCTTTTGCAAAATATATTAGAAAGCTCTGTAGAAACTTTTGTTCCTTCTCTCCTGAGCCCAGCAGGATCACCTGCGCGTGCTCACTAGCACGTGCACCCTCACACCCTGGTATGAGGTATGTTGGTATCTTATGTTTCATTTCAAACTTCCTTCACACAAGCCTTGGCTCTGCTTCTTTCAGTTGAGTTCTAAGTGATCTTTGTTATATTAATTTTACTATAAAAGCAATACCTTTTTTATTTATGCAAGCCTTCAAAATAATGAATGTCTGTTAAATACTCCAGAAGCCCCATAAATATCTGCCAGCAAGCAGGAGTCCTTAACATTCTTCTTTGCTGACAAAATCTGTTCAAGGGCTCTGAACCACTTCAGCTTCCTGACCTTAAAAGCTGAAGGCTAACCTTGACTGAATGCATCTAACGCAACAACCTTCTACCCCTTGCTCATTCCTGATCCTTCAGGCAGAATGAAACGGGTTGATTTAGGATTCTGGGGAGCAGGAATTTAGGGGTCTGCCTGAGTGATTCCCTTTTCTAGGACCCAAGCTTCAATGGAAACTTTCATGCCAGTGGTTCAATGAAGAGCAACAAGAGGGACTTAAAATTCCAAGTCCCAGATTGATTTGGCATATTTTAAGTTTGCTAACACAAATGCACCTTGTAATGTAACTCTAGCAATGTTGTAATATGTGAATTTATTTGTGCAAAAAATGCATATATGCACACTGATATGCCTTCTGTATTGCAGACTTTCTAAGAGTCAGACTGCCTAACAAAGTATTTGAAATCTGAACAAAACCAGTAAGGGAACGAACGGAGCAAGAGACTTTGCATATTGAACAAGTTTACAGAATAAGCATCAACTTCAAGTTACAGCACACATCCTTCTCCTGCCGAAAATACCAACAGGATCATGCGTGGACAAGTACTTCTCACTCATGCTCTGTATGTCCTTTTGGTGCAATGAAACTGTAAGTGATTTGAGGTTTAAGCAGGGACTGCCTTTTGCTACAGTTGCTAGCAGCCTTGGCTTATGAATGTGGTGGGAGATTTATAGTACCAGCAATAAAACAAGCGACCCTCAGTTTCCGGATTATATAAATCTGGTTATTTAATGAAAATTCTGTTTTGGTTGCGGTGCTCACAGTGAAACTTATCGTTGAGATGTACACACATGAGATCTACCACTAAGTTTACTACAATCCCACAGCTCCCACATACTTCCTGACGATTAATAACCTTTGTCAACTTCTAGTTAAAAGATCAAAGTTAAATTTTAACTCCAGGTCTCTCTTGCTTGCTGTAGCATTCCAGGCATTCCCCCCATCTTTTTCCACATAAATCAGGCACTAAGTTGGCTCCAAACAATGCGGGTTTTTTGGTTTATTTTTTCTCCCTTGCTGCTGCTAAGCTCTGCCAGAGCCACTGCTATTCTTACTTACAAAAAGAGAATGATTTTAAGGTCTAATGCTGAAAGAGATCTTCAGAATGTGAGAGATACAAATGGATCTCTGCAAAGTGGCACAACAGGTCCGCTACCTGAATTCAGCTCTCGCTTTGTGCTCTGAGATTCTTCATCAGACACAAAGTTAGTGTCAAAAGAAAACCTGGCTGTTGCCTGACTCTTCCGGCGGTTTTTGGTGTGTCTCGCTACAGTCAGGAGCACGTGTTCCTGGTATGCAGCCAACCTTTGAATTTGTTTCAAAACAATGCCACGTTTGTTTTCAAATAGCTAGTATAGACGTGATATAAAAAAAATTTGAAAACTCTTCAGATAAATTACTGTATTTTTATTGTCATTATGTACAGACTAATATTTGCCAATTAATAGCTCTCATCCTTTACTGAGCTACATTTGCTCTCCAACAATTAGCAGCAGGGGGAGCCACTTATTTTTCCAAGTTCTCATCACCCAAAATTTCTTATACATTTCTTCCCATATTTTACAGGAATGACGAAATGAACGTTTTTTACTTTGAAACCGCTAGGCCCTATCTGCACTCAGCAGAAAGAGATGCAGCTGCTGGACTGTAACGTCAATGTAAAACGAAAGAGAATTACAAATCAAACCGTTCAGTTCATTTTTCCTCATATTTAACCAGCACACATCCTATTTTGTATACATACTCCACAATTTCAGTCATCTCTTAGAAGTCATACCTCCCAAGCTTTAAAATAATAATTAAAAAAAAAACATTTAATGAAACTTGTGCAACGCGCAAATGCATCTGTAGATACAATGCATGATGTCTTGTTGGTGTATTTTTTTTCCAACCTTCCCCTCTCCATCAGGAGAAAAAAAAAAAGATTAATCTTCAGAGAGTACTGTAAGACTAAAGTTTATTTCTTTAAAAAGTATTTGTATTGAGTCCTGTCTCAACTTGGGTTTTTTTCAGTAAAACTAAGGACATTCAAAAGAAAAGGAGAAAATGAAGAAAAACAAAGGAAAAAATTAGTTACTTTTTACATACAGTAATTTTAGAAAAATCATCCTAAGAAACACATACTCTAAACAGCAAACTTCTGAATGAAGGGTTTGGTGTTTTTCAGAGACAGTAACACTTGAAGCGGCAGGCAGCACGCTAAGCGCCCCGGGGCCGCTTACGCAGCAGAGCAGAGCTGGCTCCCCGCCCCTGCACGGCTTCGGCCCTTCAACCCGGACCCGCCGCCCGCGCCGCCGGCGGGGAGGCGCGTTCAGCCCCCGCGACGGGCGG
>VZTV01012144.1:323-13108 GCA_013400875.1 Anhinga rufa | reverse complement strand
AAAATGTATTCTTTGCTTTAAATTACAGCTGTTACTACTATCAGAATATTTAATACTGATATTCATTTTATGTCTTTCTGGTTATGAAATAGTTTGCTAACAGTATTGGTTGTAATCACAGTGTAAAGGCTTTTGTGCAAAATAGTGACAGGCTTTTTAGTAGTTGAGATATTACTAGCTGTTTACAAGCAGTGCTGGTAGCAATGATTTTTTTTCTTTAGAGTATTTTAGCACATTAGTAATGGTATGTGTGAGCCTCTGGGGCAAGACATGGACAGAAAAGTAAATATTTGGAGGCAAAAGCAGGTATTTCCAGATGAGCAGCTTCCTTTTTGTTTCCTCCTAGAAATATATCTTACCTTTGGCATAAGTTTCAAATACAGATTCCTTTTCCTGTGACAGCCTCCTTCAGTTTAAATCCATGCAGTCTAGCAGGACAATACCAATTAGCTAAAGTAAGGGGAATGGGATATATAGTGAAATAAATAAATATTACACACAAGCAACTCATTCTGCTCAGTTGCACTGAATGAATTTCCAAACAGGCTAAGCTTGAATTTGTATACACATACTTTTTAACTCTTCCTCCTGAAAACTATCTAACTCTGGTGTCTTCCAATGAAGTGAAACATGTCAGAATAAAATTGAAAAGAGGATGAAAGTGGTAGGAAAACAATGCAACAACAAGTAAATATAGAAGCCATCACTCCCCAGTAAATAAAAACTAGAATTCATAGAATTAAAAAAGTTCTAAATAAACAAGATTTACTTGTATCATGATCTTGTCTGTCACTGTGTCCACACAGAATAGTTCTTTTCAGCAAATTTCCAAGTGTTTAATCCATTTTAAAGTACCTTAGATGTTGGAATTTCAACAAACTCCCTTAGAAGATTATTCCATGGCCAGATACGTCTATTAGCATTTCCTTTCCAAGTTCAACCTTTGCTCTGTTTCATCCTACTATTCCTACCCCTTGGGCCACATTAAATAGTTTTTTCATATTCTTGGTATGTCTGTCCTTCAGACACTTAAGGATGCCTATCATTGATACCTCAGCTTAGAAATAGTTAATGAGAGAAAAAAGTGCTTCAGTAGTACAAGATGCAAGGGATACAGCATTTTTAAACTGCTGGATATAGCTTTCTTAAACTATACTGCAGTGTTTTTGCAAAATATGAGAGGAGTTAAAATAGATGTTATTTCTTCCACTTAATTCTTGGGTTAAAGTGGATTTTTTTTATTGATTTGATTTTTTCAATTAACTTGTGTTACAACTGTTGGATCAGACTGGGGACTTTAAATCATCCAAAATGTAAAACTTGTCCTGCTTGGAAGGTTAAATCCCCTCTTAACTGCTTACTTATTTCTTCTTGATCCGGTGTCACATGGGGACCAGGTCCACCTCATTTCCAAGTAGCAGATACTGAAATGGTTTTCTACGAGAAGTGCTGCGGTTATTTACAGCACACATACACTGCTTTGTTGAGGGTATAATTGTTTCCTACCACCAGTGATTTTTCTTTTTTTCTTATTCTACCTTTTAGTTACCAGTGTGGCTGTTTGACTTGGAACTGCAGATTTTCCATAAAAGAAAGCTTGGTTTTGTCAAGGTAAGTGAACAAAACCATATTAGATTGCAAATATTCTTGTGGTAAGAAGGTTGCTTTTATCTTTGACACTTTATGGCACTGTTATTTGCTTGTGTGTGTATGCTCCATGGTGAACATCTATACCCAAGGAATTATTAAGCTAAAAAGTGAACAAGACAGCAAACAATGCTGGTTGCCTATAAAACTAACTTCATAAAGGAAATGTATCAGAGCTATCAGCAAATATTTCTCCAAGATCTCACAAACTAAACATTCAGATAAATAGAATTTGTACAGCTTTCTGAAACAATGTTAGATAATGTCATAACTAGAACAAAAGCTGAACACTGATGATTTTATGTGTAAACTCTGTTAAAGATATATCTTATTCATTTCTCATAGCTCCCTCAGTTCTACTTCTGAATACTCCTGGTTTACTCCTGAAACATTCTCCTCCATTCTTCTTTATGCCATGAAATGGAATGTTATCATACTGTTGAAGTACAGACTAGTAATAAAGAATTGAAGTTATTTGAATAAGGCTAAACATCCTGTCTGTGATTAGCTGATTAGTTTCTGTTTCTGAATGTCTATTTGATCATTAGTGATGCTTTCTTTTGCATGTGTTCTCTATCTCTATAGTTATTAATACTGAACACGTGATAACCACTATTAAAAACTGAAACTGTATTCATTAGCTCTAGTGGGTTCAGTTCTGGTTCAGGCCAGTACTGGCTCAGGAATAGGCTTTGTTGCCCTGAACTTGCTAAAATTGATTTGTACCAAAGGAAAGGGCCAAATGGTGCCAGGGCCTCAAGAAGCCCTTTCCACCCCTTAGTTCCTACCAGTTCTGTTTCTAGCGCAGTGGCATGGCTACCTTTCAGCTCCCTAAACCTGTCACGGGGATCTGAGGAGCTAGGAGAAGTTGCAATGCTGTTACTGTAGTACAACTAATGCCAATTCTATGACAAAGCAGCAGGAGAAGAGGCTGAAGCATGCTTAGGGAGCTATATCCTGAAGCATACACATCTACAGATGGAGGATACAGAAAAGTACTGCAATGGACTGTTAAAGGGAATTCTGGATAATAAGGCCCATCCAACAGTTTCCAGATAATGCTGGTAGGAATAACAGAGTTCTACTCCTGAGAATATATCAGGAGGATATTTTAATTAGAGTTGGCCCTGGCAGAAACAGTGTCTTGACAGAAGCAAGTGGTCATGTTGAAATGCTGATGAATAATAAAACAGGGAGATAAGAAAAGGAAATAGGGGATTGAGAGGCTGTGACATAAAACTCGTCTATAGATTTTAACAGATGCAAACAGTGAACTTGAAGAGACCTCCTGTAGATGACTACTATCCCAAACTTGCTATGAGTAGTGCTTATTTTTTTGCTTAGTTCTGTTTCAAGTTTCAGTAAAGACTTCTGTTCCTATCTGAGAGAAAATAATTGGTCACTGTTTTGATGGGAATTCCTGACTCCTGAAATAAGTCAACCTACAACAGTAAACAGAAGTTTACTGTCCTTCAGTAAGAAAGAACCAATTTCCTTTTTGATATTATTACTGTTCTCTGATTATATGATCATAACTCTTGAAATCACAAGAAAGACTTAAGGAAACTACTGAAGCTTTGCCTTTTTAGAGAAAATAACATAAC
This sequence comes from Anhinga rufa, assembly GCA_013400875.1. Taxonomy (NCBI): domain Eukaryota; kingdom Metazoa; phylum Chordata; class Aves; order Suliformes; family Anhingidae; genus Anhinga; species Anhinga rufa. The sequence continues at coordinate 9,857 of VZTV01012144.1, read as the reverse complement.
AGTATAGAATATTTAGAAAAATGTAATCTGAAGGAGTCATAAATATTACTGGCATTATATCTGGAAACATAAAGCAATTTAGTAATTACTGCCCCAGCATGGCTTATATTTAATATATTAATTGTATTTGCATACATCAGGTCTATACATGGAGACCTCAAAGTCATCTCTGTCAGATTTCATGAATCTATGAGTCAGGTAAACATCTGCAGCCAGTACAAAAAGTGCGCTTAGTCAAGCAATTTATCAGGACGACGTAAAAACTGCTTCTCACAAGCCTTCCCTGTTAATTGAGCCAGGACATAAAAGAGCATCTGCAAATGTTTGACTCTTGATCCCTAAGCAAGGAATCATTGCTAGGCTGCAGAGTATATCTCGAATGTGGTATTTCCAGAAAAGCAGTACAGCAGACAACCAAATACAACAGTCTAAAATACTTGGGATAGGGCTGACTGATTAAAGTCTGTATTAATGTTATCATTGTCAAATCCAGCTTTATCCTCAGTAAAATATATATATGGCCGATACAGAAAACACTCTTACCCTGGCAGTAAAAATCAGTGTCTGTCCAAGGTTGTCTGCAGAAGACTTCCCTTTCAATGCTGACTGGTTTTTGTCTTGATAAAATTAATGGTGATTGTTAATGTTTTTCATAGTCACTGATATAAACCCAAGTTAAAGTACCATGAAGAACATAGGGGTGTTTGCAAAAGTAAATATCATTTCAGATGGTCTTCACCCCAGCCTAAGCACAATCCCCATTTTTGTAATTGTTCAAAAGCAGCTGGGCATTCAATCACTGTTTGCTGTTTGCCAGCTTCCCCTCTAGACAGTGCAATGAAGTATTAGAAACCCTCCTCTATAGTTACAAGAAGCCATAGAGATCTGAGCAGGCAAAACACATGGTACAGTGTCTTTTTCTTTCAGGTATTTGAAACTTTAAATATGGTTTTAAATAACAGCCTGAAATACTCTAAAGCTAAAAACTGAACTTTTGTCGGAATTAAAGTTTTGCCTAAACAATGTGCATTTCTACTAATAAACATATTCCAAGAAGCTGCATATTTAACTATGTAGGAAAGATTGGTGCAGGCAAATACTTTGAATAAAAGCTGCTCATATTTTGCTAGACCTTAGACAAACTCATGTGAACCGCTTGTGTAGGCTTGCTCTGTTTTCTCCAGTAGACACAAGGACAGTAATCTCAAGCCAGTATATTCATAACATAATTAAAATATCCATTTCAGGGATACCCCAACAAGTCCCAGCTGGCAGTATCATTATCATGTGAACTAACTTTGCTATTTAATACATTTTATGTGAAAAGATCATGGTCATGTGCATGTCTGATTGGTTGAACATCTACAAGCATTTCACATGAAAATGGTCTTGAAGTTACTCATGGAATGTTATTGTGACAAAGAGTAAACCTTTAGTGGTAATCAGTCAGCAAATTAAAGAGGGTTTAAAGACTTATTTTTGTAAATAAGAATATAGATGATGGAGAAAGCATCTATGCTTGCAGATCATATTCTGTTTATGTGGATATGACTGCTGTAACTATTTTTTTCTGACGGGGTTTCTGAATTATGAAATCTCTCTGGTTTCCCCTTCCATTGATCAGCAAAGATGGTCAGCATCCTTCCTCCCATCTCCTCCTCATCTATATCTTTTTGGCCTTTATTGCATTTTATAGCCGCACTTCTAGCACGTCCCTGTTTGTCTATGAAAGGCCAAAAGGAGGATTCAGGTAAGTCTGGAGATAAGTAGTCAGGTAATCTAGTTTATCTTCTTTACACTGACTTTTGTTCATCATTTGAGTTGCAGTTTTATAGACAGGACATCCTAATTAGGTACAGAGAATATCATCGAGGAGTAAGGTGCTGTACTTCAATTTTAATGAGGTATTACGAGAGTCTTAGTTTTAAACAATTCATTTGCCATTGTTAGGACAAAAAAAAAGGCTAGGGCAATAAATATTTCATCTGGATCAGCATTCTAGGAAGTTTCTTTTTGAGAAACAAAAATCTAATGTGCAATGTGTAGACAATGAATAGCCAGAATATTTTAAAATGAGTGGTATTTATTATCTTTACATCCTTGCTAGTGAGTAAAGTGATACTGAAGATGACAGACCCACAGCAGTTGTGAAAGGAACAAAAATGTTCCCAAAGAGTTTTACTTTGTCCTATCTACTAGATTGGAAATTCAAAATAGATTTTTTAAAACAAAAGCTGCATTTACAGCAAAATAAAATTCACTATTTATGACACAAAAAATATCTCATGAAAAAACATAGAAAATCCAAGAACATTTCAAAAGTAACTGTCTCTAGCCAATAAATACTGTTTTCTTAAAACTGGAGATGCTTCTATTTCACTCCAGCTAGATGGGGCTCTACATGAACTACTGGAACTGTCATTTGTGTTTTCTTTCCATAAAACCAGTTAAATGTTATTAATTGTTCTTAGTTCTGAAGGTGAATTGTTTTCTCCTGTTTCCCATAGTATCTGCAAAATTAAAAGCACTGGCAATATTAACGAATAAAAATAAATACAGGACTTCTTAAGTATATAGACTGAAAGTTATACTTACGTTTTTAGAGGAACTTAATGAATGAGGAATTGACTTCTGTGTGTGTCACAAATCTGCATCTTCCTGCTTTTGACTTTGTGGGTTTTCTTGGAGTTTTTATTCTTTTTTTTTTTTTTTAATTTCCACTTGAAAAAGCTCTGTTTTAAATCTCCAAAATTAAGAGAAAAAAATGCAGTTTCAGAGCCTCATTAAAATTAGTGTATGTGACCTTGGGCTTTACCTGAAGCTCATGAAGTACTTAGGTTTGGGATGCATTGGTCTACCCTTTCCTAAAGGAAGATGTTTAAGATATGTAAGAGAAATTATCCTCTAGAAACGCCCATTTCTTTCCATTGACTGTGAAGGGATCCCAGGCAGCTACCTCAGATACAGATGTCTGTGTAGATTCAGACACTCCACAGCAAGTGGAAATCCCCCTCCCCCTCTCCTGCCACCCTTCCTGTGTCTTTCTCTTGACTTCAAGGACTGAGCTCTAATCTTTTATCCTCAATTAATGCAGGAATGAAAGCATGATTTTCATTTGCTTTCCACTTCTATTTTAAGAAAGGAAACAATGTTTTTGAGGGAAATCTGGAGTTGGTTTATGTTAGTGCTCAATTATGCATTATTTAGACAAGGGTAAATATTAGGATTTGAGAATCCGGCACAAGAGAAATAGATTTTTCTTTCTTTAAGGAAAATAGCCTATTTGCTTTACTGCCAAGCATTGACTGTTTCAATATGTTCAAGCCTAGAAGGCTGAAAGCAGTGACACAGATGTGATTCACATAGGGCTCACCAGCGTGGTGCTTCAGTGTTCTGGCTCGTTGGAAAGCTTCCAGGGGATTTAGGAAAAGAACATACTGAAGAAACACAAACCATTATTTAGCCAATTAGTTGGGAAAATGTGTTTTTTCAGCATGATCAGAATTAACATTGTTCATTTTTATTTGTTCTCATCAAAATTTCCCCACACAGAACAAAATATTTAGTCACAAAGCTGTTGTCTATAGTTAAAATGGTTATATATTAATCCAAAGAAGTTTTAGAATATCCTGTTTATTAAAAGGCTTACATGTCTCCTAGGTGGGGGAGGAGGTGCTCCAGGTGCCGGAGCAGAGGTTCCCCTGCAGCCTGTGGTGAAGCCCATGGTGAGGCAGGCTGTGCCCCTGCAGCCCATGGAGGCCCACGGTGGAGCAGATATCCCCCTGCGGCCCATGGAGGCCCACGGTGGAGCAAATATCCACCCGCAGCCTGTGGAGGACCCCACACCACAGCAGGTGGGTGCCTGGAGGAGGCTGTGACCCCGTGGGAAGCCCACAGTGGCAGGACCTGTGGCCCTGTGGAGAGAGAGAGGAGCCCACGCTGGGGCAGGTTTGCTGGCAGGACTTGTGACCCCGTGGGGGACCCACGCTGGAGCAGTCTGTTCCTGAAGGGCTGCACCCCGTGGCAGNGGGAAGGTGTTTTAAGATTTAGTTTTTATTTTCTCAATACCTTGCTCTGATTTCATTGTTAATTAATTAAACTAATCTCTCCAAGTCGGCTCACTTTTGCCCGTGACAGTAATTGTTGAGTGATATCCCTGTCCTTATCTCGACCCATGAGCCTTTCATTATATTTTCCTCTCCCCCTGTCCTCCTGAGGGAGGGGAGTGATAGAGCGGCTTGGTGGGCACCGGACATCCAACCAGGGTCGAACCACCACACTGAAAGACAGACCAATGTGGAGCCATTTTAAAAACTGTAATTAAGTAATCTTGTTTTATGTAAGATTGAGACATATTAAGGTTTTCTTGGTCTTTAGATGAATCTACTGTAGATGCAAAAATTTGCAGATCAAAATCAAAAGTGGTTTTACAGGGAGGACCTTCCAGGCTTTCCACATAGTAATGAAATATGATACAAAGCAGCACAGTGTCAATAAATCTACAGGATAAAGGTCAGGTTTACATCGATGGACAGAGCTGGCAAATACATTTGTTCCTGCAATGTCTGTGTTTTAAATGCCACCCTCTGATGAACCTAGTGCAGAAATACACTTTTGGGTTTGATGAGATGTCAGTTTTGTTCAGTGCTGATCAAATAAGATGAATGAAAGTGAAACAAGAACAAAAATATTACTTCTGTCATTTATTTTTTATGCATTACAGGAAGTGGGTCAGTCAGGGAGATTTCTCTTAAACAAATAGCAATCACTGCACAATATCACCCATTGATCTATTTCACAGCAGGCAATAGCCTTTTTGTCAGAAAGGACATACAATTCAAATACCACAGAATACACAGAAATGCCCATGACAGGCTTAAAAAGTATCTTCCCCTCCTTTTACTTGCCAAGCCATCCTTTTCCACAAATCAATCTAGGCTGCAGAGGCAGGGTGTTGCAAAAACACTTCCAGATCTACAGCAAAGACAGATACTCTAAAAAATGTGTAACATAAATATTGTCTAATATAAAGGAAATTTAGGATGTAGCAAAAATAATTTGTTTTCTATGATCTAAACATATAAAAAATACTTGGTGAATTGGCAATTGCATGAGCCAAAATGTTGTTTTGCCTAACTGTAGCAATTTGAAGGCCCTATGCTTAGTCTGAGTGATATATCCCGTCAGTGATTCATCTTCTTCAGAAAATGCTATCAAATGCTAGAGTCCAGGTATCCTATAGGATTATAAGTGTTCTTAAAAAAAAATATTTTGTGGATAAACTTTTATGAAAATGTGACGCTTCCCTTTACACTTAATTTGTTTGTGAAACTATTTTAAAGTGCTTAAATGCAATATCCTGCTTTGAATTATTCTAAGCAACTTTCATATGTCTGAAATGAGGCAACTAAATTCAAATATAAGCATCTAATAAGTGGCTTGAGTTCCTGAGCATTTATAACCTGCGTGGAGGTACATGTTATTTCCAGTGTAACACCTGCATGTCAGCACAGCTAAAAAGCAATACAAGAAATTTTTAATAGTGTTTTACAGTCAAATATGGAATGTCTGCTTTATATGAGTTATTTATTCAAATAACTGATTAACTCACTTTGCTTGACAAGTTGTCTTGGTTGATCATAAAATTCACCGGTTATATCTTCTTCTGAAGGTGTGTATTTTAATGCAGTGGCACCCATAAGCAAAACTGTTTTGATTTAATTCAAAATACTTTTGTCTATTGCTTTGACATATTATTTATGAGGGTCAAATAAAAAACTGTAAATCATGAGCATCTGAAATAAACATTCCTCTAGTAATGAACTGAGGTGTGTGAGAAGTACTGACAGCCTCTCACCTCTGGCTGAAATCTGGGTTTACAGGTGGCCCATAATCTTCACTTTATCATTTTCCTTGTTAGAAGCAAAAATAAGCCTCACTTTCCTCTTCAAAAGTGGGGACGAAAACAACAGCACTCATGAAAGGGAAAGTTGGTTATAGGAGCAGGTTAAAATGAGGAGAGACAGACCTACATTCACGTGGCTGATTTGTTCCTGCTCTGTCCACTTGTTGGATTATATACAAATATTTAAGTATTTACCATTCAATATAAAAAGGCTGCAGATCTTAACCATGGTAACCATTGAATTACTTGCTGTTTAGTATACCTGTCTTACCCTTGCAATGCCAAGAAATGCCATTAAAAGAAAAGCATGTATTCAAGGCTTCAAAAGTGTTGATTATATTTTATAAGGTTTTCAGGAAGAAAAAAAATCCATGTTTAATACAGTTTATAATCTCAATAGTTCTCCAGCTTTTCAGAATATTTTTAAAACATGAAGAGGCTGTAATGACAAGGGAAAATCTGAGAAAGACTGTCATAGCATGGCGAATCTACAGCTTATGGGAATGACTTCTTTTTCCTTCTACTCTTTCTCTTCCCTGTATTGTAAGAACACGCTATCATTTGTATAAATCCTATAACCTATAAAAATTAAGTAATGTTGGGATATGTGGATTTTAGCTATGCTTTCCATTAGGAGCACTCTTAGGCAATACCATATAGTATGTTTACTTATATAGCAATATGAAATGGGATTGCTAATGAAAATAAATATGTAATATTTTAGGGCAATACTACAGAATATGTAATATTATACACACTTGCATGTAGCAGTGATACCAAAAAATGAGACAAAGCCTGAATTCTTTTAAAGCTTTATGTGTCTCGTCCTAAAGATCTACTGTGACATTTTCCTTTTGCACAGGGGGGCCAAGGAAGACACTCTTTCCATTCCTTAAACCTTTCAGCTACTGGTCTGTTGATACTCCCCGAAAGTCAGAGAATGTTTGTGTAGTGATCTTGCAGAATAACCCTTGTTTGGCACATTTCTGTGGAGCTTGGATGTCAAGGCTTTGAGCACATCCCCTCCACCTGAGACGTAGCTTCTGGGGCTTGGAAGCCGGCTTTAGGTAACGGTGCAGGTGCATGGCTGTGAAGAGAGCTGTCTGAGCTCTGCTGAGCCGCCTTATGGGGGATCCCACCTCCTCACCTGGGAGCAGGGTTTAAGCTGAGGCTTTTGGCCTTGGTCCTTGTGTGAGATATGCTGCAGCCATGCTTGTGTCCTGGCTGATCTAGACCCTGTCCCAGAGACTTGATTCTCTGCCTTGAACTTGGACCTGTCTGGTGATGTAGACTTTTGGCTAAACCTGGTTCCCCTTGCTGGATTTGCTCTGGTTGCCTTGCTCTGGTGTGGTGGGACTGCCCTTTCATCCGTGAAACCTCTGTGGTTGTGTGCCTTGTTTTCATAGTGAGTTCCCGGCTCGGCTTACCCTCCTGAAGCAGTGCCTGACCTGACTGCTCAGCCACACTAGAAGAGTGAAGGGGAGCTATCCGCTCCAAACTGGAAATGAAGTGGGCAAAGCAAACCTGAAGGAGACTATAGACCTCCCTGTAGACTATAGGGAACCTGGAGACTCACTTTGTTCAATGACCTAAAAGAACTTACCTTTCTGTAGCTGTCTCTTTTGACCAACCTAAAGATGTAGTATTCAGTTACTAGGTAAATATAAATTGTACTGGAGGAAGAAATATTATATCCTTTTCCTATTTGGTGAGATATGAGACTCTGGGAAAACAGGAAGAAGTAAACCACGCATATTGCACATAAATAACGCAAAAGTTTAACTATACCTAATTTCAAATCAACTATTCTGCAGCTGCAGACTGGATGGAGATCTTCCAGATACATACCAGACATCCTAACGTGATATCCTTCATATGAAAGGAGGATTAGCTACATTTTCCCCCTCTGAAACTGTCCACTAACTCTTATTTTTACCTCTCAGATCTCTGTTAGATCATTGCTCTGGCTAAAGCACCTTCCTTCCTATCATTACCGTATATAATTGACCTTTTAAATAGTGACAGAGAAGAGTGACGGAGTATTAAGGGAACTTTGTATATCCACACAGTGAGATTTTTGGCTGTGTCCTCTTTTACCCCTGCAGAGAAAGTAGCTGAGAGTGTTCCAGTGACAATGAACTTAGTGGGTGTCTTCAGGGCATATTAATATTTTTAAATATTTTGATGACAGCAAACACTTGATAAGCATGCAGTGAGCTATCCCATGGAATCGTTCTTGCAGTGGCAAATAATTTGACTCACCTTTGCTGACTAAGCAGTTGTTCTTATATATGGTTTCCAGTTGTACTTTATAAATGACTTTAATTTACAGTGCATTACATGGCTATGCCTCTAAATCCCCATGCAATAATTTGTATCTTTTCCCTCGATAGTTTAATTGTTTGTAATTTTTTTAAGGTAACTTCTTGATAATCCAATCCAACAATTTCTTTCCCTTGCTTCTGAATAATAAATCTTTAGGTACTGTTTATTCAAATTATCCTAGGTACTTGTTTTATAACTCTTTCTAATCTGGGTAACACAAACAGTATTATTCTTACACTTCCTTGGGGGAAAAAAAAGCACCACAAAAACTTATTTCTTTACATAAACACAAACCAGACATTTAATTAGATTTGCTAACGTAGCTGACAAATGGTCTGTGTGTACTATAAATGGGGTACATATATCATGTATGCTTGCACTTTAGTTGGATCTTTACAGTATCTAAATGCATCTGTGTAAAGAAAGGTTTTACTTCAAAAAAAAAAATCCCTTTATCTTAATCAAATCTTTATAGGTTATTTTAGTATTCTAAACTCCACAATATGATCCTTGGGACTTTAAATTAATGGGAGAATATTTGCGTAAAGAAAATTATGTGGAAAAAAAAACCAGAGGAATATATGTCTAAATAAATCTAGCCTGAAGTCCTTCCAGTTTGTTCATGATGGATCACTGAGCGTGTGAAACAGTATCTGAACTCTTCTTGCCTGTCAATGGGATAGGAAAGAGCACTTTAAGAAGACAGTCTTGGTGGTTTGTGAGACAGTGAGGTTTGCATTTTGATACTGGTATTTCCTACTTGTCAAATGAAAGTGCTTTTATTCAAGCAAAAGGTTAGAAAAGGATTGCAAGGTATGGTCATCTTTTAAGAGGAAACTGTCTCCATAATCTCATTAGAAAACTCACAGAAAAGCACATCACATAATGGGTATGGACCTTAAAAATAAAACATATTTATCATTTTTTGAGGGATAAGTTAATCCTGCCAATTTGTTCATGGAATTTTCTTACATGTAATTTTCCACATCTGACTCTTCTGTCATTTCCTATCATTTCAAAGATGAAATAGTGCATCTAGTAGTTGCTTTGACCCTCACTAGCTGATGAAAAGGATTTTTTAAAATTACAATATTCACTAATACATATTAAATGCTTTTTAGTTGTCAGTGTGATAGGGACTTTTGTAATTACCTGGGAAAAAATCTGGTTTGCTTGAGGAGAAATATAAAAACTCTGAATTCTTTTTCTGCTCACTAAAAATTCTGAATTTCCCAGTGTTCGTATGTATCTGGACTGCAGGCCAATTCTGTTATAGTCTTTTCCCCCTTTAATCCTTATGAAAT